>JAZHYW010051537.1:0-283000 GCA_037355805.1 Ixodes ricinus
TATTATTCCTAGTACTTTTACATTTTCTACTATATATATTTCATTCCCACCAAGTGAAAGGATAGTCATGTAGGTACATTTTGTATTACGTGATCTGAATAGAGCGGCTTTAGTTTTACTTCTACATTTATTTTTAAGGAATTTCATATTGTCCAGGCATTTAGCTTATCACGATATTGATTTGAACTCTGTATAATTTAGTCAGTGTCGTTTCTCGAGAAAAGAAAGAGGTGTCATCTGCATATATGATGTAACTAACGGTATCATCAATATTTACTATATCATTGACATATAAATCAAAAAGAAAACGGCCCCAGCACACTGCCTTCAGGCACGCCTGCTGTTAATATCGTGAGATCGGATCTATTTTTATTGATTTCTACACACTGATAGTGGTTTTCAAAGTAACTTTTAATCATCTCTAGAGTGACACCGCGAACACCTAACATGTATAACTTCTGAATTAACGTTTCGTGATTGAAGCGATCGAATGCTTTCGAAAAATCTTTAAGCACTCCGAGTGTAACCAGTTTATTTTCAATATTATTTAAAACTAATTATTTTTTCTTTAACAGCGCGTGTTCAGTAGAGCGATCTTTTCTGAACCCATACTGACAGGGTGTAAGGATTGAAAATTTGTCACAAAAACAGTATAATCGTTGATGTCATTTTTTTTTTCTTCCGAACCTATTGGTAATACAGAAATAGGCCTATAATTTCCTAAGTTATTTTTATCTCAAGCTTTAAGTAAAACTGAAACTTTTACCGCCTGAATTTTCTTAGGGAAAAACGCCTGTTTGCAGCGCTAGATTAAAAATATATGTCAAACACGGAACAATGGACCGTAGTACATGCTTAATAGGTTTAATTTGAAGTTGATAAAAATCAGTGCTTCCGCTATTTTTTAAGCCTTGAAAAACAGAAAATAATTAATCTTCATCAGTTGTATAAATAAAGAAACTGTCATGTACGATGAACATGTATTTGGAAGCATGCTCATTATGTGTACTATGAAGAAGTTCAACAAAGTATTCGTTACATTTTTCTGCTAAAGCCACACCACTTATGTCAATGCCATCAATTCTAAGTGCTATTATTTTATCTATATGCAATTCATTTTTGATTAAAACTATTCAACTACTTACAGACCACATCTGACCGCATATCCCTATTAAACGAATTGTTGAACTATGCGTGTTTAGCTTGTCTTAGGGCTTTAGTTACCGCGTTCCGTTGTTTTCGGAAGGCAGACAAAATGGCAACATCTTTGCTAAGTACAAATTTATGATAGAGAACATTTTTCTTATTAATCATGTTTAATACTTCAGACGTAACCCAAGGTTTACGGGATTTATGGCGAACTTTATGTAGTTGATATGGAAAGCAACGATCATATAATATAGTAAATTAAAAAAAGTTAAAGGCTTCTTAGCCAACACACTAGACATCACCACCCCCAGTCCTCAGAGTTCACTTGTTGCTCCAATTTTTAAAGGTTTTTTTTGTGCTTACGTTTCTAAAATAAGCATCTTGTGAACTAATTTTCTTCCTCTTAAAGCCTATATCAGCCTGCTTATAATTTGGCAGGTGGTCACTAATGGTTTCTCCCACTTCTCCCGAGATTACATCGGACTGGCACACATTTGTAAAGAACAGATCGAGCAATGCTTCATGATTAGGTGTAATACGTACGAGACCCCGAGTAGGCTGTACAATAACATTAAGCAAACCGTACGACTGAAATAAAGAAAGGAACTCTAATTGGCGTGGAGAAGACGTAAGCATGTCTATGTTGAAATAACCACCACAAAATACCATAAACTCATTTTCACAAATAAACCTAAAAAAGCACATCAATGAACTCAAGAAAAGCAATCATCTTTCCACTTGGCGGTCAATAAACAAGAAAAAATACAAATTTATTGTGTATTAACGTCAGCATCTCGTAGTCATTAGTGAAAATCGTAAAATCATCAATGACGACACACTCAAAACTTTTTTCCATACATGCATACACCGCCAGCTTGTTTAACATTACGAGATAAATTGAAATGTTCTTAATTTTCTAGCGCGTCAACTTCATTCCTTGACCTATACCGTGTTTCTGTTAACATAATTACATCGTACATAAAATCAAAACTCCCCAAAAAGATGCCTAGTTGCACGATTTTATTTCTCACCGATTGTACATTAAGGTGGAACAGACAAAACGGTACATTATGTTGGTGTTTAAAAATAAGCCCAATCTCACCGACAAATACGGCTTGTCATTCATGTTTAGAAGCAAAAAAAAAAAAAACTTAGAGTAACTAACTGAAAGAGCGACGAAATTAGTCTCGTTTTCGCAAGTCATCCTTCATTGCTATTAGATAGGAGCGAGCCCCATCTTTCTCTCTTACGAAGACCTTTGCATTCCTATACCAGACAAACTGATACCCCTTCGCCTTTGCCCATTCTTCTGTTTCACAGAGAAGCGATTTTTCTTGCTGTGTCAGGTTTTCCGAAATATAAATCTTGCTTCGAGCACGTTTCAGGTTTGACCACTTATCTACCCACAGGTCTCGCGTTGCCTGGCTAGCAAAGCGAACAATGATCCCTGGTGTTTTATCTGGACGTGAAGGAAGTCTGTGCGTTACAACAACTTGATCTGTGGTCAAGTCGGGAACATCAAGTTGCCTTGCTAGCTCATTTAGTTGGGCCAGGAGGTCTTCATTTTCACTCGTGGGGATCCCGTGTATTTCTAAGTTCTGTTTGCGGTTCCTCCGTTCCAGGTCATGAACTTTCTGCTTCAGTTGATCAATTTCTGCTCCGGCCCCTGATTTCTCTAAGTTTGTGACCCTTTTCTTCGAGTCTTTTATTTCCTCGTGTTGCTCACTAACACCTTTCAACACATCGTCGTAATTCTCCGACATGTGCTGAAGGGAGTGTTCCATACCATCCACCGTTGCCTTCAACTTTAGGAGCGTGTCCAGCTTTGCATTCATAGCCACCAACATGCTTGCTACATTCAGTTCGGTGTTTTGTGTTTCGTTTCGGCCAATCGCAATTACAGCTGGAGGCACCGATTATTTAGCTGTCTGAACGTGCGAAGTCAGAGGATCCTTCCGTGCAGACTGAGACTCTAGCGAAGAAGTAGACGAAAGTCGAGCGTGCAATTTGCATGTGTAGCATACCCAGTGATTGAGACTCTCCTGTGGCATTGGCTTAAGAGAAGTTTTTGTAACTCCAGAGCACTTCCCAGTGTGATAACAGTGCTAACACTCTGAGCATTTAATGGGAAAACTTTCAGATGCCACTGGTTTCTGGCATAAGATGCAGTCACTCATTTTGAAAAGATGCTAAAACAGGAAGCAACACAAAGCAACACGATCGCAGACCAGCGGAATGCAAGCAGTCAAACACGTGGTGAAGAGCCAACAAAACCAGTGCTAACCTACAAAATCATAAGCAGCGTGTCAGACTCAGTTGCCGAGGTAAAGCATTCCGCCGGTCTGCGATGAACCGCTCCGCCTCCAGCGCTTTTGTAGAGCACTGTACTGGACGCTTGATGCCGCTGCCAGTCGTTTGGTCGACTGATAACAAGCCTACCAATCACTCATACCGAGTACTGAGAGCGTACGGCGACGACAGGATGACACGGCAGCGATGCACTGGCCGAAAACGTTCCAGCCGAAAACCCGTACAGCACGGCTGGCTCCGAAGTACCGACAATGTTTCTCTACGAAATCAGAAGCAGCGTGTCAGATTAAGCTGCCGAGGAAAAGCATTCCGCCGGTCTGCCGACGGAAATGCAATGAAATGCAATGTTCGACGAAGGAGCCATAGAGTGCCCGGTTGCAGATTTGGAGCGCTAGGATCTGGCAGCACAGAGCATCAAATAGTCATTTCTCGAGGAACCTGGACGCCAGCGCACAGCTTTTGAAGCGGCGAGGACCCGAAACACATTTTCGTGTCCTCGCTTCTCGCCGCAGCGTCTCGCCGCAGCGGGGCGCCAGTCACGTGGCTCTCCTCTCATCCGTTGTCTGCCGCTCCACCTTTTCCATTTCTGCGGCCGCTTCTCGTGGTGATCTACCAGTCTTTGTCAGTATATAGGAGGCTATGGCTCGGCGCTCGGCAACAGCCACGGCTGGGTCGAAATTTTAGTTGACGAATAAGAAAATTATACTAATAAATTAGCATAAAACACTTTACATACTTAGTTTTTTAGGTGCCTACAATCAAGCTTCGCAACTTTCCAGTATTCAAAAGCACCATACGCTTTTTTTCAAGGTACAACAGTGTTTTTTTTTTCTTTTTTTTATTGAGCGTAGATTATGAAAAGCAAAATATTGTACCCAAACTCCCATGCGTTCGTAACTTATGGCCTCATATATTTTGATGTGCTATAATTTTTAAATTTTCGTTTTTCGTTTACTTGCGTAATAAAACTAACGTCGGAACAGGTCGCAACTCTGCTGTATATTTTCGAAGCCCTAATTTACTTCCGACACTAATTTTTAAAACAACGTTGCAGTAAGGTAAAATAATGTGTTCTTTTAAGCCACCGGTCTAAACACGGTTATATTTTTTTTTAAGTGTAGTGATTTATTTTCCCTTAGTCTAATGAAAAGCACTCCAAGTTTTCGGAAATTGAAGTTCATATTTTTGTTTTAGATTTAACTTGTTTTACGGCGACTCTACATCATCTGAACTCTTTCTTTTTTGCCCCAATATGTTCGCCCCATCAGGTAGTTGAAGCTGGCTTTTCCCAACTACCGAATACAAGTGAAAACACGGAAAAGTAAAGAAATGAAGAAAAACAAACAGCAATATATCCTATTTTTTATAATCAACTCATCTTTTTAAAATAAAAGATAATCTATAATATTTTCTAAGGTTATCGCATAACTTGAAATTGCTCGCAATAAACTTGACCTAACAATAATTTTTTTTTCGTATTTACCGTACACAGCCGATAGTACAAAGTAGGAAAAAATGAAACGATTTATATTTAGTTTCGAAAAGTGACCCGAAATTGTGTATGTTTTATCATAGACATGGATGCTAGAATTCAAGGCAACATCATTTTCAGCCATCAAACATTAATTTCCTCTCAAACAACAGAGTCGATGTAGGAACGAAAGGGTCCTAGCGTTTCCGTTCAAAAATCAAGTTCAGTCGAGAAAAGTTGTTTCCGATAAAAAGTATTTTGCTTTTGCGACTCAAACTAATATTTACAACAAAAAATCTTAATTTTTGTTTTATTTCTCTTAGAGTCCGTCAAGCCTCTTGATTTATTTTTACAACAATATTTAATTTATAATTTATTTTGTGTGGGAAGTGGCCCAACAAGGCTTGTAGCTATTGCCAAACACAACAGGAAGTGACTGATGATCACCGAAGTAAGAAAAAAGCGTATATAAACTAACTCCTGTGTATCA
Organism: Ixodes ricinus; assembly: GCA_037355805.1. Lineage (NCBI taxonomy): Eukaryota > Metazoa > Arthropoda > Arachnida > Ixodida > Ixodidae > Ixodes > Ixodes ricinus. The sequence continues at coordinate 5,421 of JAZHYW010051537.1, forward strand.
ACAAGCCAGCTCGTCTCTAACGACGCAACGCATCGTCGGTTCTAGGGCAGCCAAAACACGCCCAAACGCAGACTTTCTAAAATCATGTTTTTTTTTTTTCTTGCGATCACCGGTTTGTGTTTGCTTTTTTTTTATCGTGTACACCTACCATAGAGTTAATATAATAATCAAGACGAAAAGGTCCCGTTCATTCGGGCCGCTTCGGAACGCCGGGGCATATAGACGCGGACATCCGCAGTCCCCGTTGGGGGTCCCCATGGACCCATATATTACCGGCGACGCCTTACTATGCTCAAAAAATCGTCGAAACGTCACCTCTAAGGTCTGCGCCTCGTTGTTTTCTAGCTTACTTTACAGGAAAACACCGGAATCACGCATTGAGGTAAATAAAGTTGACAAGCAACCTCGAGCAACTTCAACTCGTCGCATCAAAAACGAACACGCCTCACCGGATGAATAGATGGATGCATAGATGCATCCATCATAAGACGAATCGGTCCTGGTTCATCTTTTTATCGGACATAGCATAACACGATAACTTACACATCAAAATCTGGGGATTTACGCTTGAAATTTCTAAAATGACGCGATATTAAACCGAGTTTGCACGCCAGCCGGATGATAGGTACAGCACAGTCGGCGGAGCAGACGACGCGCGGGGTGAGAGGAGGAGGGCATTTTTTCTTTCTCCGCTCTTCCTACAGGAATGGTCTATACCGGGTGACATTTTTTATTCGTAACATAACTTCTTAAAAAAAAAAAGAGTGCAAACTGCTATTTGAATGTCGTCTTCGCTGGGTGTGTTTCGAGTTCGTCGGGCATTGAAAGAGAGAATAACTGCCACAGTTTGTTGAGTAATTAAGAAAAATGTGTTAATTATATTTTAATTAGTGAAAATAAACATACGGTTTTAATGAGAAACTTGCTGAGCGTCATCAAAAACGACTAAACCGTCAATGTGAGAACGACTTGAAGCACTTGCGAAATGCGGGGGTGCAACAAAATGACCACTCGTGCAGCAGGCGCAAAGCTAGCGGTGGGGAAACGCGGATGTTAACTTCGGTCATAGGCTCCTATATACTGACAAAGCCAGGCAGATCGCAACGAGAAGCGGCCACCGTAATGGAAAAGGTGGAGCGGCAGACAACGGGTGAGAGGAGAGCCACGTGACTTGCGCCCCGCTGCGGCGAGACGCCGAAACACACTTCTCTTCTCCCGAGCGAACAGGTGTGTTTTCGGGTCCTCGCCGCTGCAAACGTTCTGCGCTAACATCCAGGTTTCCCGAGAAATGGCTCTTTGATGCTTCGTGCTGCCAGATCCTCGCTCTCCAAATCTGCGACCGGACACTCTATGGCACCGCCGTCGAACTGCCAGGCTTTCTGAGTATAGAGCAGGCTATGCTTTGATGCACACCCGCGTGTCCCACGCGCTTCAAGCCGTTCTAAAATTGATGGATTTAGTGGCTTTCGAAGACGCTCAGCAAGTTTCTCATTAGAACCTTATGTTTATTTTCACTAATTAAAACTATAATTAACGAATTTTACCTAATTACTCAACAAACTTCGTCGGTTATTCGCTCTTCTAATGTCCGCCGAACTCGACAAACACCCAGCGAAGACGACGATCAACTAGCAGTTCGAACTCTTTTCTTTTTTTTTTTAAATTATGTTTCGAGTCCAAAAAAATATATTACGCGTTGTAATAGGGCGAGGAGGTACAACCTCTCTACGGAGACCCTTTTTTAGTCCGCACAGAGCCTTCCGCTGCGAGGTGTAATCATCACTCGATCTGCCGTGCTGCGCTACAAACACCACAGGCATCACTTGCGTGACATCGCAAGGCTGGTCCAGTGTTGCTAGAAAACATTTTCTTTCTTCAACCCTTGTAGTATTTTTTATTTTTTTTATTTAGACGCACTTTGCTATTGTTCCGCTCTCGGAGTACCTGCCAACGGTCGGGCCATAAGATTCCGTAATGTGTCCTCTTCCTATGCTCCGTTTCACCTTCCGATGGGCCACAGAGGTCGCTACAGTCACTGCAATGCCATGTGGATGCCCCGTGACTTTTTAGGGGGACGCGGTGGCACGTTGAACTGGCTGAGCTGACTCTCACTTTTAAGCAGGAGTTTGCAGGCCTCTAACAACCGCGATGAAGTGTACCACATCCATACTCCATGTGACCTAGATTTCCTTCCCCCCCCCCCCCGCTCCGGGCTGCGCTTTCTTACGGCAGTGCTTTTTCCCGAGTTTTTTTTGTTTTGTTATGTCAAAGAACCGTGACGCTTTTCTGATGCGCACCGTAGTCCCTCACTCGCTTCCTAAAAGGCAAGGAGGCCTGCCTCCTTGCCCTCTGCGCTCTCAACGTTTGTGAGCTATCTCTCCTGCAGTGCACAAAAACACGCCAATCACGGCACACAACATCCAGCGAATGTCAAAGCTCAGAATGAGTTGGTGGACCTAAAAAAGGGAGGAAAAATAAAACAAAGCACGGACGAGGAAGAGACGCATGGAACACGGTCTGGCTCTAACTTTTAACCGATTAAATCGAGGCAGTCAAACGAGCGCACATGCGTAAACACTCATCACGCCTCCTGCCCGAGTGAGTTATTGGCGAGCCCCGACAATGCAAGCAGGCAGTCTCTGAAAGGGTGAGGTGGGTCACAGGCAGGCAGAGTGAAAGACGGCACAATCTCGCGACGTTGATCGTTTATTTATATTTTTTAACTTCTTTTTCTGTTTTTTTTCTTTCTTTACTTGCTTCGCTAAAGAAAAGGGGCGAGCATGAGCTGCATGAACGATAAAAACTGCTTCGCTTGTTTTCATTTGCTTGTCGAAAAAACACGTTTAGGATCTAAAGGAGGATTTTATGTAAATGTTTTCTTTCCTCCATATACAACTCGAAGAAAGAAACAATGGTTTCGTCGGGACTACTTATATTGAGGATTTTAAACGCCAGAAGCGGAATGGCAGTACATATATATATATATATATATCATATATATGTGTGTTATTTAAAGGCAATTGTATTTTCGGTGTAGCGATGCCTAGAAAAATTGTTTGAACTATTTTGTCAGCAGACTTACCCACATTAAAACACTACCCTGAAAAAGTAGCGCAGTGCAGAGCAATCAACTACAATTAACAGTTAATTAACAATTGGCAATATCATCCACATCACTAATTTAAAAAAACTCGTTTTTCGCATAATGCGCCATGGTGTCTGGGCGATAATGTGACAAAGTACGGCCACTCGTGGATAAGGCCCTTGGTACGGTTACCGTTGAGACAGAAACCCTCCAATGGCAATTGACGGCAACACAGACCTGAATAATCATTCTTGTTTTCTAATTTATAAGAAAATAATGCAATATGTTCTTGCGGATTTTCATATATCAATTTTTTAAGGGTTTATCGAGGGAAGTTTGAAGAAATCTGAGAATTGTTATTTTTGTTTTAATTGCTGTACAAAAATGGCACAATTTTGACTTCTTCGATACTTTAAAAATTTCAGGGCGCAATGCAAAAAAAGTTATTTATAATAGTTAAATCCTAACTCTTTAAAGCGAACAAATAATTAAATATTATATACAAGTTTCAGCTTCAACACCTAATTCAAAGATCTGTTCAAAAAATTATCGCAAAATGTTTAAATATTAAATGTTGTGCATGAAGTCCAGCTTCGTCATGTTTTTTTTTTTGCTTAAAATGTTAACATAAACAAATTAAATTTATATAAATCAATTAGACCACTTTGCGTGCTTTATACATAAGAATGTTTGCGTTGTAGAAAGGTGCATCTTTTGTTGATGTGTACCTAATATTTGCGTCTACGCGCAACTGTCAAAATCGTTGTTCTACCTCCTGTCAGACGCGATTTGTTATGACGAAAACAAGGATGTGTCTTGACAAAATTTAGGTTTGTTTCGTTGTGTTCCCCTGTTTTGCTACATTGCATAAAAACTTCCATTGAAAACAAAAAGTAGACATGACACCCCTACGATCGGTACCTTACTCTTACTTTCCAGGCGACTACAAACAACGGAAGCTTGTATTAGAAAACTCTAGCACACCGTAATTTAGAGCTGCGATTTGCTAGTGGGAGCTTGAGCAGATTACATTGAAGCATGTATTATTTTATTTATTTATTTTATTTATTTTTTTATTTAGAGGATACTACAGACCATTGAAGGCCCAAGTAGGAGTGGGGTACATCATATGCATTCGCACATACAACAACAAACAAATAACGCGACATTAAAAAGGCTTACAACAATCAACTAGCAAATATACAGGATATATATAAAAAAGGGGAGGGGGAGAACAGCAACCATCAAGCAGCATGTAGTGTAATCATGCAGTAATACAAAATGATCTATACAGATGTAATACGAAGGTTTATACAATCTTAAAGCCCATGCTAAAAGGATGAACATGCAGCAATATACAAAGGAACATGCTAGTCATCAAGACGTTCCAGACCCTGCACAAAGTTGGTGTCGTTAAATAGTTCGAGAGGTAAGCCGTTCCAGTCGCTAATAGTGCGGGGAAAAGCTAAACCTAAACAAGTTAGTACTCGCAAAAATGGGTGTTAATGAAAACTGATGTCTGTGCCGCGTAGATCTTGACTCTAAAGGGGAAATATATTGCAACGGGTCTATGCGAGTCTGCCCTTGTTGAAGATGAAACAAGAATTTTAATCGTGCCAGTTTCCTTCTGGTCTGAAGGGTGTGTATTCCATTAGCCTGTATAAGTTGAGACGGGGAATCCAACCTTCTATATTTTCCGTAAATAAACCGAACTGCTCGACGTTGCTCCATCTCCAACTTCCGGATGTTTTTCTGAGTGAATGGATCCCAAACGACATTTGCATACTCCAACTTGATCTTACTATACTCCGTTTCACCTTATGTTGTACCGCAGACAAGGCTAGAAGTGCGACCTCATAGCGTTGGGAGCAACTCTTAACGCACGAGAGCTTGTGCCGCCGAGATGTGCCCTAGAGGAAGGAGCTCGCGCTTGTAGCCTTTCCTGCGCTACATCATAAGGTGAAACAGAGTATAATGAATAGTAAGCATGCAGCTCTACCTGAATCGGAGCGTCTTTCAGCTTTCTCCTAATGAAGCCCAACTCCCTGGATGCCGAGGCACAATTATGGTTTATATGAGGAGACCATGAAAGTGTGTCTGATATAACTAAACCTAGATATTTACATTCCCGCTCCACAGTAACCGCACCCACTCGGCCCGTTCTCCGAAGCGTATAGTTTAGTGAAACACTCTGTAATCTGAAAGAACAGCTACCCCTTCCAACAAAAAGCTATGCTTCCTATACGCAAAGCGTGGCTTGAATATTTTTCGTGCTAAGCTGGAAGTGTCGGAAATGGTCTGAAAAATCAACCTCCACGGCGTATCGTCGTAGTATGAACTTGCGTCGGTGTACTACATCCAATGTTAAATCAGATCGGTTCAACACAGAGTATACTCGTTTTTTGCTTTATTATTATTTCGCGCCTCATGAGGATTTCATTCAACAAAGATCGCCGTTTACTTTTTATTGTCCTGTAAATTGCAAGTACATACATTCCATACTGATTAACGAGTACAATTACCATTTCGAGGAACAATTAACTTCAAAAGGGTGTGAGCCTAATTATTACGTATCAACTCTACTAGTTTATTGTGAAATTCGGATGTTTATAAAGAAAAAGTGAGCCCTGTTCTTCTCATCGCTAAAATAAATTGCCCATCGCCGAATGCTCAATCTCCGCCTAATTGTAGCACTAGCAGTTAGGACCAGGTTCCGAGGTCTTAGAACAAACCGATGTTCGATTCAAAAGTGATGAGCAATTTTCTGAAAGTAATAGCTGAAGAATCTGCGACCGGCGACACCAGCAAATAATTGGAGATAAATGGCATCAGCTACCGAAAACGTGGCCTGCATTTTATCATGAAATAGTTCTGAACATTGTCATTAACGATGTTCAGACATGTAAGGTGCCAATGTTTATTTCTATGTAATTCAAAAGGTATTGACGCCTTTTGAATGACACAAACGTTAACTTTGACATCTAGTCGCATCCACAAGCGCTAACACTTAAGCGATTTCTGAGCGGTTTTTTTCTGTGTGTGTTTGCGTGTTTGTGTGCGTGTGTGCTGAAATTGAAAGACGGTTATCTTTTCTGCCATACACGCGGGAGACTCACAATTTATTGATGCAAAAACGTCGGTTGTACTGAAGAGTGCATAACGTCAAGGCGTATCTCTCACATGCCCAGCGAAGGTGCACTGTGGCGAATCGAAACGCAACGCGTAAAAATAAAGATGACCACGCATTAATCATCATGAAATAACGTTCGAATTGCAAAAAAATGTTTTAGTGTTTCAAAGTATTGCGTAATATTTAAGCCAATGTTATTAATAAATAAACGGATACGGCAAGATTTGACGCATCGAGTCGGCGGAGTGGATAGCTTTGTTGATACCAATATTATTGTACTTAAAATATCACGAGATTTTCTTTTTAATATTAGCCATGTCCCTCTTTATGGAACAGAAAAATTCACGCATAAAAACTGATATGCAAGCAAGCGTTTGAAAGTGTCAAGGGAGGTTGACAGACCTGTTTTGTCCGTGTTGTCCATGTCGTCCGATTTGTTATCCGAGAACCCTGTCACACCGCGCTGACGGCGGGGACAACACGGGTAACACACCGCCATCTTGATTGTTTACCATCGTTTTTGTGTGTCGCGGAGTCGCTGGAAATGTGACTCTACCAAGTGCTAGTGCGTTCGAAGTGCCGGAAATGACCTTGGTACGACATCATCCAGTGACTGTGATTACAAAACTTGAGACGGGAGTATTTTTCACTCTTTATTTGATCAAAATGTTCTTCATTCGCTGGCAAGGCGGCTAGACCTAACCGAGGAAAGTGAGATCGCTGGTATATGTTCGGGATTTACGCCACCCGGTATGAAGTGTTTCTCTCCGGTTCTTTCTTTCATGCAATTCTATTCCTACTGTAACTTTGAGTTAGTACCGGCAGTACTTCAAAGCGTCTTTTGTAGCGTGGTGTTGAGCACAAATGACAGTGCTTAAAAACTGCGACAGCGACGCAATCGATCTTTATAACAGTCGGTGGTATAAATATTTTTCGAACGCTGTCTATTTGCCTACCGCCTGCTATGCGATCGCTTCATTCCCCAGAACTTCCTGGATATTTTGAAACAAATCAGGTGTCCGGTAGCGGCTGTTCCCAAGTTCCAAGCATGAAAAATCCCTGTAAGAGTGGTAGTTTAATGCTTCGATTTTTTAATCTTCGCTTTTCTTAATTATTTTATTGTACTTTATAAGCAGGTGAGTAGGCATGCCATTTTATTTCACTAGCAGTAATGTGAGCTGGTCTCTCGACAGTTATAATTTAAAAAAAACACTTTGAACGTTTGCGACCGTAGCTGTGACCATTTCGACAATGCTTTCTGTAGTTACGCAGTACAAACATTCATCAAATTCTTTTAGCTGCATGCCAGCCTTAATTATTGTTAAATAACTTTTTCCAAGCCTTTATTTGAGTAAGACATTATTGATAGGGAACCAGCTTTGCCATCGAAGCTATCTCTGTTGTCATGTTGCCGGCCCAAAATTCGCTAGGCCAGCGATCAGGGTAACACACGTTGTCCAACCCAAGTGTCTGCTATTTTTGTTGCCGAAAGCTGTCCTACCGAGGCAACAGTTTAGTTGTCGTCTATGTTGTGCTGCTGTGGCCGCGATGTGGTAGGTTTTTCGGAGAGCACGGGGAGCGAGCAACAAGTTGGCCGACTGTTGGACAACGTGTTGTATTGCTGTTGCTGTCGTGTTGCCTCAGTGTGATAAAGTCTTTAGAGATTTCTCTTAAAATCAAAGCGATCCTAGCGGTGTGGTGCTGTGCAAAGCATACCATGTGCCCCTTGGCAAGTTTCAGTTTGGATTTGCCAACATCTCTTCGCGACATCCCATTCGAGATCAAACACACTGCTTGCATTTTCAAATCTGTGGCTTTCCTTAAATTTATATTTCTGTAGACGTTGCCTACCTATACAAATAATATGCTAAAGCGCGTTCGTTTTTATTTTTTTGTGGAGGGGAGTGTTGCATGAAAAAGTTCATGCGCATGTAAATAGGATTATGAAGGAAACCTGGAAGAAGTACACTGGGCCGGTCATTCTCCTCCATAATCTCCTCAATGGGCTTCTTATTTTATCGGTGAGTCCGGAGGATTGTACTGCACTCTGGAGTGGTGACAGCCAGGCCGCCGAAATGTATGGCGGCCAGTCGTGCCCTACTCCTGGTTAAAGAAAGCCGTGCAATGATATTCGCGGGAATTTTTTTCACCGTACACGAGTTTTCTGACACTAGTTGGACCCAAATATACTCGCACGCAACGCCACTGAGCATGACATTCCTTTATTGCGGTATAATTTCAAGGACAAAACTGAGCGTTTTCGTTCATTTTCTCTTTTGCAAAACTCGATGACGTAGCTGGGTGGTCACAGTACCGTCCACTGACGATATTTGAATGCGGCGCATAGATTGGACCCGAGCATTGCGTGAGCACTCGATTCCGGCTCATGATAATCAATAGCTGGACAAGCGTTCGGGTTATTGCCTGTGTCCAATCGCGGCAATGACGACAATAGCCGAACCATAGCAATGTCTAAAACTCGGCGCGTGTCCTATACTTTGCCAACCCCAATGCGTGGCTATGATAGTCATTTGCAGCATATAATCGCTCCAGATCACGTGGCTTCTTGTTCTGGCTGCGAGTTGAGGGGATGAACGCTATTCGTTTTTACAGCGGAGCTGTTAAGGGCTAGTTTCCCCAGGATCGTGTCCCTAGCAAAGAAATGTAGACACCGAACTCTGGACACCTACCGCCATCTATGAGCGACGGCGGCAAGCCACGTATCTGGTTGCCGACGTCGCTCATAAATGGCGGCAGCCTCTCCACTCTGGCTTGCCGACTTGCGGCCGGCCATTATGTACTTTCTATTGTACAGCTTCGCTGGTCTTCCTTCTTCACCGGAGTAAAAAGGCTGAAAGTTTTTTTATAACTTTTTTGCGACTTTCGATGCGTGTGGTGAGAAGCAAACACGTGTTTTATAGGTGATTAACTTCAGGGATTCATTCAAAGCGGTATTTGCGCCAAGTAATAAAAAAATGTTGCATGGCCCCTTTAAGGTGCAGCCCCACCCTTGGTTATTGTGATTCTGAACCAACAGATGGCAATGGGATCGCCTTCCAGGGCCTGTATATCAATGCAAGAATTCGTGTGTGGTGACGCTTCGATACAGTGTGGTATTTTTCTATGTCCTAAAATTGACACCCCTGGTCGTTTGCTTGTTTTTTCTGCGCGAGCTTCCTTTGGAGCGGGCACTGGCTGCCCCGGCTGCGCCAGTTTTCGTGCAAGGGAGCCAGTTACCTATGCTCCGAGCTCGCGTCTCCAGCAAATGTGGTCAGAACAAAACGAGCAAACCGTTCTGAGGTAATGGCGAGACACATACACGACAAAACAACCGACGGGTGTAAAAAATAAGATTGCTTTTTAGTAATTAATACACCGGGGATTTAGGAGGCCAATTCCACATACTGTAAACGACCAAATTTTCGCGAGGACCTAATTTTCGCGAATTTCGCGAATCGCCTACAAACGCGAAAAATACGTCCCGCGAACAATTTGGGAAATATGTGAACGCTACGGAAGCTCCACTCGATTCGCGAAAATTAGAACCCGCGAATAATTTCAAACTTTCAGCTTTGGCCCGATTCGCGAAAATTTGAGCCCGCGAAAATTAAGTCGTTTACAGTATTTGAATATGATCGAAATTATATGACGGGCGGCCCTTTTTTCGTGCATGTGTTTGGCTCTTTATGAATTTCCAGAAACACGTGATGACGTGATAGACGCGGGTTTCCAAGATATTAGCTTGAGGAATTAAATACAACTGAAATTAAAACAAATAAAACTGTTAATTTTTTCGTGAGGTGTCTCATTTAGGTAACTTGATATTTATTTTGACCAAAACCATATGAGATTAGAAAACCAAAAATGACACTCAGGTGTAGATATTGAGTTTGGTAAACCCAAAGTATCACTGGTGCGGGAGTCTAACGCTTAATAGAGTAATGGCAATGTTAAAAATTCATTCGCAGCATTAAATGATAAGAATTAATTTTGAATACGAGTTCAGTGATAAATTTAGTGACTGGCCAGGCAAAGATTCTGGGTCTGTGGATAGCGTTTGCACAGAGTTTACGTAATATATAACAGCCTTAATTTTGTAATATTTGCGCGCAAGCAGTGGTGTGCAAAAATTAAAAATATGCAAAGGGTGGAAAGTGTCGTTGTATAAGATATGGTGTAAGCGCACATCACACGCTGATTAAGACGAAAAGCTAAGGGTGCATCAAGAACTAAAGTTTGTACACATATACTGCTCAGGCCGTGATGTTTGAATGTTCATAGTACTTCATTACCTCTAGATTTGGTCCTTATTTCTTACAGCAGAAAGAAGAAAATATTATAACTTTGAGTTGATAGAAAAACTCCACCTGCTGACAGCTATCAATCATCTTGGCGCCGATTATGAATATTCGCTGCATGCCAAGGGAGGTGTGCTGACAACGAGTTTTTGTTCCACGCGTCATTTCATACAATCACAGTTGTTCTTGGCAAACAACATCGTTTACCCACGCAAGCGACCACATGTGAAGTTTAGAATATTCTGTCTTGATTGTGGCAAACGTGGCAAGTAGCATAGGTTTTTTGCAATCCGCGAAATATATTGCTCATGGGTTACCTTGGTCTCTAATGCATGTCGCACACAGAAGAGCACGAGCTACATCGAAGCTGGAAACGAAAATAATAATAAATAAGCAAGTGTGTAGTCACGTGAATACTGAACGATTGCACATATGCAAAAGGTAAGCTTCGTTCCACCAAATACTTTACCAGTAAAGTATTTCGTTTTACCATGTGAGCGACGCGGAACCTACAAGCGGCGAGCATGCTGCCCTGAATTACTCTTCCAGTGAACAAGCGCAGGTGCTCGTTAGAGCCGTTCAAAGCATGGAGCTCGCTTTTATAGCTTTTGGTACGCTCAGACCTAAATTCATTTAGGCGTGAAGTGCTTACGCATTTAAAAGACAATTGTAATCAATCAAATTATTGCCTTTCTTTTAAAATGAGTGCGCGCCTTGTTTTGTTTGGTCTTTTGCGTTGATGTGCCATTTACTTATTTATATAATTTTCCCGCAAAGTCGGACAACTACACTCTGTTTCATCATAGGAAAGAACCGCATATTCGAAGGTGTAGACAAAACAAAAAACGCGAACACGAGAACACATATTAAAAATGAAATGTCACGGCGCATTGAAAATTAGTCGCTAGTTTATCAGACAGCAGGAGTTTCGTACGGCGACATTGTTACCCGTTGTAATATTATAAATTTAGCCAGTGCAGTAAAAGCATTACGCTCAGGGTCTTTAACGTGCATCGCGCAGTAGTGATACACGATCGCACGCCGGTACGATGCAGATGGGCGATCGAACCCAGAGTCCCTGCAGGTTCTGCAGCGTGAGCTCCGTGCTTTGAATGGAGCTCGCGCTCGCGCATTTCTCCACGTGCTCTGATCTGCGGTGCGCCGACATACTCGGCCAATGATCCCCCACCGCACTTGGTTTAGCCTAGAGCCACTAAATGAGATACTCTTAGAGTATCGGCAGTCTTTTCCCCAATATTTTTGTGGCCGCCGCTATCTTTGTGCTTAGTACAAAGCAGACCCAACTGCCGATCGTCATGATTCAAAAGTGCGACTTCCCCAGCGTTAGTTTCTGTGTTGGAAAGCCCATGTAATATATTGCTTTGCTTCATCGCGGACTGTTTAAACATTTGTGGAGGACGGAAAGGCATTTCCTGTGATTTCAGATACAGCTTCAGATAAATAACAACCATGAATTTAAGCATCAATATTTGTAAGTGTCATTACACTGAAGCGTCGCTTATTTGGTTGCTTTAATTTAGCCCGACCGCACGGGCACAGTGATAGAACGAACTCTATGACCCCACGATCTTGGGGTTACTTCAGTGGCTTCATCAGCCCGTAGCGCTGGCTGCGCTCTGATCTAAGGTAAAGCGAAGCAAATATTAAGATCTTAGGTTTTTACAAGTCAACCCGACGAAGATCATCTGACACGCCCCAACCATAAAAAAAAGATATATATATATATATATATATATATATATATATATATATATATATATATATATATATATATATATATATATATCGCTTTTTTTTTAGTTTGAGATTTTTTGGTTTGCAACTGAAATATCAGATTGACCTCTGACAGATCCTGGGCACTTGAGTTGGTATTCAAACACGACAAATAGGGATTAATATGCCAGCGCGTTGACTCAAAGCCACTGAGACGTTTTAATGCTTTGTGTTTGGTTTTAATAGCATTGCCATGTAAAGGCCACAAGGTGGTTATGAAACCAAATATAGTCGAACCATTCCGACACGCACAGTTCGACTGCAAAAATAATTTCCGCAATTGATAAAAAAAACTAAAAAAAAACATTCAATTGTTTGCTGCATATACGGCGGAATCCCCACTGGCGGAATCGCTCTCATGGCGCCCATTTCATTTGGATCGCGCCAGGAATGTGTACCGACGCACAGTAGAACGGGCGCAAAAGCAGCTGTGGTGCACCCGCAGTTTCGCGCTTGTTGTTCTGACATCTCTGGCTCGCTCACTGCGGATACTGCGGGCATCCAGGCATCTGACAGCCCTGACATCTGGCGCTTTTTCTGCCTTTCACGTGGCGTTCCTAGCGGCCCACGACGGCAAAATGCACTTCAAGCTATACTTGAACACGTGTCGCCATCTGTATTTTATAGTAAAAAACTGCAACTTGCCGTAACGGAATGGGGAATGTTTGAGGTCTAAAACATTCTTCAGGTGTAATATATCGATATGGAGTCTCTGGAAAATCTAATATCGAAGGATGCTTCGTAATCTAATGTCTCGAAATTTTGATTAGTTGACGCGATTCCATTTTTATAACACGATAAAGTAATACCATTTTAAACTTTATTTTTTTTATTTTAAAATATGCATTATCTGTACACTTCGTTGATTACTTTTTTTTTAATTTACTACATTAAGCAGACCGTTTACGCAAACAAATTATCGTAGATGATGAAACGTTATAACTAGTGAAATATTTTTTTTAATATTAGAGAGTGTGATCTATTAAAACTTGAATAATAAACTAACAACTCAAAATCATTGTAATATTGAGACATTGAAAATAGTTCGAAAAACAGTTCTTTAATTTGCCATTTACTTTATGATTGTGGGATACAAAGAAAAACGCTATAAACCGTCAAAAAAAGATCCAACACGTCATGCACGGTGGGGTTGCACCTTAAGCATAGGCATGTCCTTACGGCCGCTCGGGCACAGTGTTTCAACGGCAACTCTCACGAAGATAAATGGGTGCATTGCAAGCGAGCGCTGAGTTTATTCTCATTCAGTGCTGAGATACACTACTTCGTCAACGGTGCAATCAAAATCGCAAACATACCCTCCTTTCTATGGCCAAAAATGTACCATAATGCAATGCGCACAGCGTTGCGTGCAGGCATTTTCGAAAATGGTCTATTGACCTCCCGACTATAGACGATTGCAACCTGGGCATCTAGCCACCATGTCTGCTCGTGCTGGCAAGTGCGCGAATTTACAAGCTTGCCAATGCTACGTTCACGCGCACACTGCACATGATTGCACGCATGGGGCACCAGTGAGGCGACATGCTTGCACTTGTCTATACTCCCTACACCCATAAGCTGAGCCTGCAGTCAATGCCACAAGCACGACAGCTCGTGGCCAATAGACCATTTGCAGTCTTACCCAAGCATCAAGGAGAATGCAGGGATTGGTGTTCCACGCGCCACACGCGCACGCCTTTCCTGTATAAAAGATTCGAAGTAAATAACCAAACGAAAGCATTGACGAACGCGCGTGCAAGATGCCATTTGTTTTCGGTATTTGCTTTAGAAAATTTACTACTGCTGAGGCCAGCACGTGCGGCGCGTGGAACACCAATCCCTGCATTCTCCTTGATGCTTGGGTAAGACAGCAAATGGTCTATTCGAAGCGTTCTTCGGGAGAACGAGTGGTCGAGCTAGAAATGAATGTCCCAAAGCCAGGAGCGGTGGGCTACCTCGTTCTGGTAGCTACGGCTGATGTTTCAACTTAATGCCCGACCTGCAAACTATTTTTCAACCAGGGTCGCTAAACTCGCCAAGCACCAAGATTCTTTGCGTTATAGCGTAGCGGCGGGTCTGGCCGAATGAACTCCGCAAAGTTTTTATTTTTTTCATCTCACAAACCCGCAGATTCTGTTTATCGTCGTTACGTTTTTCCTATTGAAGGGGCGAAAAATCCCTACCACTCCCTATGCGCCGAACAAGAGCAGCGCGAGAGAGCGCGCGGAGACGACCGTGGTGGTTCATACGTCTGACGTTACGACAAAGATTATCAGCAGTGACCAACCTGTTTGATGATGTCTGAAAAGCGCGGCAGAAGCACTGGGGTGGGGGGCGATTCACCCCCTCCCTCCCCAGTGGCGTTGAAAGAAAGGACAAGGTGCATAAAGAAGTAAGGGAGGGGGTGGAGGCGACCGCCCCAGCCTAAGACCATAGCCTCCTATATACGGAAGGTGAGCTCTAAAGCCGCGTACACCTCGAACGGCTCACACAATATCGCAAACTTCAATCTTCGCCTTGATTCCGAACAGAAAACTTTGGCCTCAAATAACACCTTCACAAAAGTTGTGAAACATCACTTCTCGTCACTGATAACTTCCACAAACGACGATCTTGCGACGAGAAAGTTCAGAGTATTAACAGCCCGCCTAGGGGACAATCTAGAAAGCCTTAACTCTAAGGCGTCGTAGGGATGTGGAACACGCGGACGCGACCTCATCAGTGCTTATTTAAAACGTACAGCGAAACAGACGGGCGGAAGAAATGAGACAAACAATCGCTGAAGTTTTAATCGTCAAGGTGCAGCCTATGCCAACGAAAGCGTCCCAAGCATCCATTCTCATCAGTGCAGCCGTTCAATCGGGTGGCCCCACGGTATTGCTCACTCGCGCTTCGATAAAGCTCGCTGCAACTGTGTTTCACAGTCTCGCTGGCGCTTGAGCACCTGAGAGAGTTTGAATGATTGACATCTCGTCTCGCGTGACGCCATCGTCTCGAAAGTCCAATCAACAGCCTCTGCGAACTTCGGTCCCACCTTTGTGATTGACGAGCTTAGCGACATAGGGTGAAAAACCCTCCTCGCTACTCTTCTCTTTGCTCCTCTCCACTGCTATCTTGAAGGCGGGGGACTCCTTTGTTGCTGCATGTTCGGGCTGCATAAGCAGGGATAAGCTCCCACTTTATCCAGCCTCATGATGCAGCGACATAAGGAGACTTCCCGCCGTCAAGATAGCAGTGGAGAAAGGAAAATGTGAAGGGTGGCGAGGAGGATGTTCACCCTGGTTGACAAATACTTTGCAGATAGGTTTGGGTGTGGGTTGGCTTCCCCGTACTTAGATCGCTATTGCGGCAAAGCACGCTTCGCGGGTCCAAGGCTTTGGGGATTGCTTTAAAACGAAGGCGTCCCCTTTCTGATTTCAGAAACACGGACGAACCCAAGATGATGCTGTCAAGACGGCACACTTGACTCTAAGAGTTTTAATTCAAAATTGCACTCTTCTTGAAATTAGCTTTAAACTGTGCCGGGCTAGAGTGAAAAGCCGCGCTTTCTTACGGCCTTCACATGTGAGAAGGGGGGAGGGGGGGCTATTAATATTACCTTAGTTCGGCTTGGTCGGGCGTCTGCCCCAGGCAGATCTGTATGTAACACAAACAGACCCAATCTATTTTCTAAAAAGTGTATCTCTTTGCCAATCCAAACGGCAAGCCCTAGTGGTATAATAAGCTTGGACAACAACGTCGAAATATAAACGAACAATAATGCCAACGTTTTCTCTCGCAGAGATGCTCCTGAGCCGAATACAAGCGGAAATGAACCACCTTCTTTCAAATCTTAAAAGGAAAACAGTCAAATTAGTAAATTCTGTTATTGCAAATTCAACATGGACGCAGCAGTATGGGCGTGCGATTGGGACATAGATGCAAGAAGTGGGATTGCCATGCTATTTCAATCCCCAAACGTTCGAAACACAGCTGTGCAAATATCGGAAACCCCCCAGAGCGACGCCAGTATGCCCTAGAAATTCTTTGTCTTTTTTCCGAAGCTATCCATTTTATATTAGAGCGCAGCTCTTAGACGCCCGTCTCCGGCTTGAGTGGTGTCGCCGTCGCTGTCACATGTCGCTGTAACCACGCGTTGCATTTTGGGACGTTTACCATAATGACGTCACACGCGACGTCACGTGTGATAACACGAGGGTTACCCATGTGAGGGTTACGAGGGTTACACTCACGAGGGTTGCCAGGATTACCTTCACAAAGGTCACGAGGGTCACGAGTGTCACGAGGGTTACCCTCAAGAGGGTCACGAGGGTTACCTTCACGAGGGTTACGAGGGTTACCCTTCACGAGAGTCACGAGGGTTACCATCGTGACGTCACACGTGACGTCACGTGTTAAGTTAATATAAAAAGCACGTCACGTATGACATCACACGCACCTAACATTGCCAATATTCCCGCTGAATTTAGCGGGGAAATTTTTCCGCTAAATTTGGAGGAAAAATATTCCCGCTAACTTTACCCTCGTTACGTCATGTATGACGACACGTGTGACGTTGCGCGAGACTTCACGCGTCACGTCACGAGGGTAAAATTTCCCAGCTAAATTTAGCAGAAACATTTCCCCGCTAAATTTAGCGGGGATGGAGAGGCGCATACCCTCCGCATCCGTAACCTCCTCTTCTCCTCCTCAAGAGCTGCTCGCTAATTCGGCGTTACAGAAAATATTAAACGTCTTCAGTTTTTTTTCTCACAATGAGTGGTGGACCTAGGTATTTTATTAATATGTGCGGTTACACAGTGACATCGGCCCATAGACAACATGTGCTTAAAGATATGTCGTTGACGTCGTACTAAGGGTCAAAAACCTAAGAGGCAAGCGGTGACAGGGTTGCATGATTGCGTAAGTCCATTCGTCTGAACCTTTTAATTGGGCGGCAACTGGCGCTAACTAGCAGTGTTTCTTTTTAATATAAACGGGTAACCTCTGCCTCGTGTAGTACTCAAGGAACCTCAACGAAGATATAGTAGACGAAAGTGAGACACCTCTTGTATTAGAGAGAATCGGTGGCCGAGTGCTTCAACGTGACGCAGCTCCTAGCGCGCGAAACTCGAAATTTCACGCCGCAGAACCTAGGGATCCTGGTTTTAACTCCCACTCCTGACCGTTTTGGTTTGGATGAGCATCGTATCGGGGTGGGTCGTGTATCACTACCCGCGTGATGCATGTCAAAGACCACACGCAAGACAGAACGGGCTAAATGTCTTACTTTCTGGGGAGACCCCACACGCCTAATGGGGCTGGCCAACTTCCCGCTGGCAAAACCTACAAATTACACTATTATTTTTTTTTTTTTTTCATAAATAAACAAACTAGGATTACATAAATGTAATACGAGACATTTAGGAGAGGTCTGAAAGACGTTGTCCTTTCTCGAGCACCAGACAGAGACTGCACCTCGGCGGTTTGTCTTCCCATGAGGCCAAAGAGACGTTAAGGCGTCTGGTACTTGAGCCGACGGTTTCAAAACTTGCGCCCACCGAGTCCTCTCACTCCGGAAGGCGAGGTGTCGGGTTGCAACCCCCACCATTGTGGTGGAGGGTGCAGCCCAACGCCACTATGAAAGACCTACTAAAAGCGCGGGGCCGAGACAGCGGTGGTCGCTCTTTGTACGATAGACCTATCGCTAAATTACCCTACCATGAAGGAGAATCTTGGGAATGTAGGTACACAAGCGGCACGCGCTCGTCTTCCTCGTACAAAAGATTCAAAGTAAATAACCAAAATAAAGAATTGACCAATTGCGCGTGCAAGATGCCATTTGCTTTAGAGGGTTACGGAAAAAAAATTGACCTGAGCGCGAGCTCTCTACCCCTCGCTTCAAAGTCGGCCAGCGAGAAGCGCAACGCCATAGCCTCCTCTATACTCACAAAGCCTGGCAGTTCGATGACGGAGCCATAGAGTGCCCGGTCGCAGGATTGGAGCTCGAGGATCTCGTAGCACAGAGCATTTCTCGGGGAGTCTGGTATTCAGCGCACAGCTTTTGCAGCGGCGAGGACCCGAAACATGGTTTTCAAACCCGACTAGAAAAGTAGCGGTAGCCCGAAGAACGCGAGAAGCACGAGCGGTCATTCCATCGCTCAGGACAAGTGTGTTTTGGCGTCTCGCCGCAGCGGGGCGCCCGTTACATGACTCGTGTTTGCCGCTGTATCTTTTCACTTTCGGTGGCCGCGTCACGTGAGGATCTGCCAGGCTTTGTCAGTATTAGCGGTGAGATGTGTGGGTGGCGACCTCCTATGGTTAACTCTCGTGACGTCATTACCCTCTGAACAACAAGTTCGATGGTGTTTGTAATGAGCATGGTAGAAGCTGGATATCATTGCGCTTTTAAACCAATACTGCCAACACCGTCAAAATCGAAGTTCTTGCATTACTCTTATTTCCGTCGATAAGGGATCCTTTGCTGACGTCAAAGTCAGCATTCGGCCAATCGTGGAGGGCCGACCACCGCGACGCTCTCGATCGGGCACGTCACCAATGGAGGAGGCTTTGGCATTGCGTGTCGCTCTCGTGACGTCAATAGTTCATGCACGGCCAAGGGCACTGTAGTTTCGAGCCTTGCAGCTTGGTGGCGTCAACGCGTGACAATCGCGCATAGTAGTAATATCCAAGAACTGTACGTGATATGGCCTATACATGGCTCGCACGTAACATCATTTGTGGCGATCCCGGTATTTTATGTGCCCCGATCATTCGGTTCACCGTGTTAGTTTCACACCACAGAAATAGTAATTCGAGGGAACAGGTAAGTAGAAATAACCGTCGGTACCCAGCAATAGACCCTTCCGGAAAATCCCTGCAGACCTTGCAACGAGGGAAATTGTGGAGCTGTATGGATGTACCCTTGTGCCGGCTCGAACGCTTGGTACATTCTGGTAGGGGCATGATTAATTCATTCTTATCGTTGGGAGCTCAGAATACACAAAACTATTAAGCGAACGGAAAAGATGGCCATCTCATTCTCTGTTTTGCTTTCTTTCCGCCTTCTTTGCGTTCTGAAATAAAAAAAAAAGTTAAACTAACGTCAATTTTGTACTTGCTTCTTGAATAAGCTCACGTGCCGCACATCTGAATTTCACAATGCGTAAAGCAGATGCTGGGGGCACCACATATCTCAGGAAAGGTTTATTGCGACACCTGCAAGTTATGTATATAAGGTATTCACTGAGTGCCATATTAGAGCACGCGATTCACAGCGCATCCGGGGGAAGGGGAGACTGCTATGGTTGGCCTGGCAGAGGTCCCCGAATCTTCAGATTAAACTCTTAACGTCTGCAAAGAGCGGCGTTCTTGATAGTGTGGAATGCACTTTGCGAAAGCAATATGGAAGCTTTAAAATATACAGCGTAGTGCACGCGTTAGTATTTTCCGCCAGTCACATTCAGGACTAAGTAACTCCACGAGTGAGCCATACTACCGCGAACTGACCCTCCTTCTTAGGAACTCATGACGTGGCGGCATTCCAACGGAAATTCACAAACCGCCACCAGACACAATTTTGGAATTTGTCAATTCATTTTAAAATTATACTTTCCTTTTACTTCTTTGAGGGGAGTTTAGAAACACAAGTCTAGACTAGTGTTTCTGGGCCTCTGGCACCACATAGACCACATCTAAACAAAGAAATAAGTGCAAAGATTTTGTTTCCGTACTCTTTTAAGTTTTTGCTTTAGAATATTTACTGCTGCAGACACCAGCATGTGCAGCGCGTGTAACTACACTCGCAGCATGCTCCTTGGTGCTTTGGTAATTCAGCAAAAGGTCTATTTGATGTCACACCTAGGCAAGAAAAGACGCTTCGTCAGTGCTTGCCAATTAGTTCGGCTGGGTTAACGAGTTTCGCTCCCTCGTAGCCATACAGAACTGCCCACAAAGCGCGCTTAACCACCATCAGCCCCCTTCTTTTCCATTACTGCAAGTGGGTCTTTTATATTGGTTAAAATTCTACTTCTCAACTGTTACCTTTTTCAGCCATGACACTTTCCGAAGCCACGGAGAGAAACCGCGTAAAGTTCAAGTTATCAGTGCTGCCTGCCACCACTTTACATTAAAAAAAATATCGTAATAGCATCAATTCAAAGATTGTCAACAACAACGAAAGAGTTATCACACAATTAGAAGCATCGCTTCAGTTTTCGTTTAGTATTTCCGAAGAAATTCGGAACTAAAACGTTATATCGTAAAAACAAAATCTGCGTTATCGCGCCTTAAGGATCACCTCAAATGCGCGCTTCAAAGACTGTTTAATATATAGAAGATTTTTTGACAATATAAGGACAGAGATGAGAGGGGCTACAGAGAAAAAGAAATGGTCGCGAAAGAAATGAGATCTGTCCGTTTTGTGAATCACCCTGACAAGTTCAGTGGCGCTTGTGTTTACGGCAACGTCGCTCGTGACCTTTTGTTGCGGTTTTGCGCCTCTCCATCGGCAAGCTGCAATTGTGTTGCGGGCAACGACGTTTTTTTCCAAGAAAAAAGTAATGTGTCGTCTGGCCGGCTCTCAACTCGTGTTTACGCGTCGAAAACAGAAAAGAGGGGCAATGACGTTTTGCTTCAAGAAAAAAGTAATGTGATGTCGTCTATGCCGTTCTTGCTTTCCGTGGACAAAACAGCCGCATGACTAAGACGGCTGGACGAAGCTTTGACAGGATTTATTTTTATTTATTTCCGCAACTATCGCCAACTCACTTCCAGATGCATTTCGATTCAAGCCAGTAGACGTGTTAAGTTCGGTTACATCAGTACAAAGGGACAGTCTCATTGTTAAGGCAAAGAAAAGTTATATGGAATTCTAGCGTCTGAGTATGGGATTTATTCAAATTTTGATGTGAACGTTGTTCTGTCTTGTATTGAAGCGCGATCAATACAATTTATGGACCTCCCCAGGTTTACCAGCGGATTAGTTTAAAAAAAGTATGTTTTCATTAAAGGGACAAAAAACAAATACTGCTCTAAGGTATTTAAAGCACACCTTGTTTGCATGCTTTTTTAGCACTTAAGCATTACCAAATGCCTATAAAATACAATACAATATAATACAATACAATACAATAAACTTTATTTTTCCAGAAGTACTGGAGGGGTCCCCAAACAAAAAGCTGCTAAAGCAGCTTGACTGGGTCTGGGTTCCCCTTATACATGGCAGCAGCTCGGACAACAAACATGATATAAAACACTTTATCAGGATGATAAGAAAAATAAAACAAGGTCACATAACACTGAAGTAGCAGAAAAACAAAACTAGTTATGGATAGTTAAAACAGTAGGTACGTAGGTCTCTTTTGCCAATTGTGTAAATGTTTATGTTGTTAGTGAAACATTTATTTAGACACGTACGGTACTTTGTAATGCAATGACTGGAGGTTGTAATTTGTGCGGCACCGAGGAAGGAGCCAAGTGTCTACACGGCGTGTGTTTATATTACTTTCACGTTTCTCAAGTTCAGAAATAAAATACAAAATATCTATGAATGTTGGCGATGAGAAACGAAGGGTACAGAGTAAACGATAATTATATACGCGTTCTACGGGAAGTATTTGATATCTAGAAAATAATGGTTCTGTATGGTCTGTATATGAGACACCCGCGATATAACGTAAAACTTTTTTTTTGCAATAATAGTAGATTTTGAAGGTTTGACTTAGTTGTCGTAGCCCATAAAAGATGACAGTAATTTAAATTGGACTCAAATAGTGCGTAGTAAAGTTTTAGCTTTATACTGATTGCCCTATATGTCAACATTGCTGATAATCTAAGGTATTCTGCTTAGTATGTTGTGATAGCGATCATTTTTTGTACATTTGTGTTTCTCTTTTGATTGCTGTATTATTTCCCCACTCTGTCGCTGCTGCTGTAGGCGGTCAGGAACCCGTCAAGCTGTACCTCACAGCTTTTTTCCTGATCGCTACCATCATCCTATGGTGGAAATAAACACTATTATTAAACACTATTATTAAAACATTACGACAGCGGGCAATAATGCCAACAACTCTGGAAAGTTTAGCCATTAGATTGTTAACATGGCAATCCCACATTATATATTCGGAAAAAAGTACTCCTAACATTTTATGTTGGCTAACTAACGTAATTTGGAAATCACCAAGTTTGATTTCATTTTTAACCAGAACTGGTTTATTAATAGATCTAGATAAAATAGCTTTGGATTTTTGTGTGTTTACTTTAAGACCATTAACTTTGGATTACATGTCAAATTTACTGAAGATATTGATCGCGTTATATATCAGTACATCAGCATCAGTAGCAGAAGTAAAGAGGCTCGTATCATCAGCATAAATGACAAACTGCACTTGGTGATCGATGTTAACAATATCATTTATGTATACATTAAATAGAAGAGGCCCAAGTATGCTTCCTTGTGGTACACCAGCAATAACATTATGAAAGGAAGAGTATATAAGGACCATCAATTACTACGCACTGTTTCCTAGCTCTGTAGATATGATGTAAGTAAAGCAAGGGGTACTCTGCGGACACCATAATTGCCTAGTTTTGCAAGAAGAATGTTGGTGATCTAAAACATCGAACGCTTTACTGAAGTCTATAAATACACCTAACTTCAGAAGCCTTTTTTCAATATTTTGCAATATAAATTATTTTTGAAGTAATAAAGCGGCTTCAGTGGATTTACCTTGTCGAAAACCAAATTGAAAGTCCGTTAGTATAGAATGTTTTGTGAAACACGAATTTAGGCGTGTGAGTATAATTTTTTCAAGTGCCTTAGAGAAGATAGGTAATACTGATATAGGCCTGTAGTTATTCGGGACGTTCTTATCGCCTCCTTTATATATAGCAGAAACTTTAGCCAACTTCATGTTTGCTGGAGATTGGCCAGATGATAATGCCAAATTATATATGTGTGCTAAGCATGGGGCGATTATATCTATTACATATTTGACCGGCTTTATTTGTAATTGATTGACGTCACTACTTTTGCTGTTTCTTCAGTCCTAGAGAATACATTACATATCTCAATTTCGTCACTTGGATTTAGAAAAAAAAGTATCGTTATTATGCCTTACAAATTATACCTTACTTATTATACCTTACAAAAGAACACCTTTGCAACAAAAAGAAACTGTACTAGTGCAGGTAGCTAAAAAACCTATATATCAACGTCAACAAAAAAGAAGCACAGTACTTTCCGGGCTATAGTCCGCGGACTATGCGTATTTAAAAGCTTAAAATTTAGGCTGCGCACGGACCATGTAATAGTGCGGACTATACAAGAATTTCGGTTTTCAAGATCCTTCGTTATGACGAGACGTGAAAGCCTTTCTGAATGGAAGTGTATGTTAATGATGATTTATGCACAATACACGCTTCTTTGTGAGCTAAGAAAGCAGACATTTGTCAAGTTGTATCACGTATGAGACGATTGTCGTTGTTGACTGAGCACCAGGCTGCGGACTATGCACGTCGTGCGGACTATGTACCGGGTGTGGAAGATGTAAACAAGACCTTTTTTGGGTTAATTTGGACCTTCAGGATTATACACTGGGTGCGGAGAAATACGATATGTATCGTAGTTCCCGTTGTATAAGTTGCATTCATTTTATTAACTTTTTAGAGAATTTCCGTCGGTGCGTCTTATACAATGGTGCAGCTTATATCCGTTTCGTTCGTCAAGCGTGGATATCGAGCGCGCACATTTGCCGCGGGGGCTATATTTCTCCTTCGATCGTTGACGAGAATGTTGAAACTGGCCCCAGCTTGTGCAAACACCGCGATCACGATACACAAATGTGGGCGTCTCGAAATATCAGCTGCTGTTTCGCCGCGCAGATGGTAAAATATATAAGTATGACTTATATAAAGGCGCGACTTATATACCAACTTGTTTTGCGAAAACACCCTTTTATAGGATGGTGCGACTTATACAACGGTTCGACTTATTCGCCCAAACATACGAAATATGCCGCAGTAATTACTCTGCTTTATCATAAGCGCGAGCGTAACCTGTGCTTCATACACAAGCGTGTTGCTGTTAACGGCGCATTCATTAAACGAGCGAGCACGCATTGTAGGCCTGCACCATAGCCTCCTCTATACTCACAAAGCCTGGCAGTTCGATGACGGAGCCATAGAGTGCCCGGTCGCATATTCGGAGCGCGAGGATCTGGTAGCACAAAGCATTTCTCGCGGAAGGTGTAGTCAGCGCAGAGCTTCTGCAACGGCGAGGACCCGAAACATGGTTTTGAAACCCGACGAGAAACGCAGCGGGAGCGCGAAGAACATAAGAAGCAGGAACGGACATTCCATCGGTCAGGACAAATGTGTTTCGGCGTCTCGCCGCAGCGGGGCGCCCGTTACATGACTCTTGTCTGCCGCTCTACCTTTTCACTTTCGGCGGCCGCGTCTCATGGCGATCTGCCAGGCTTTGTCAGTACAGAGCAGGCTATGCCTCCACAAACCCTTGGGCTCGCTCTTCTAAATTTTCTTTGCTTGAACTTCCTGTAAAATAGACTAGTGAGGTTGGGCAAAAAGTGGTGCGTCCCAACAATGTTTTCTTACTTTTGTGAGTATTGGCCAGCAGATCGAACAGTCACGCCTCCAGCGGCAACGCTTCAGCTGTGAGAAAAACAGACAGTGCTTTCTTGTTTGTTTTTGATCCGAGAAATCGAAGATGGCAATCTGAGGCCGCTCCTCGTGCGACGAAAGCACTGGCCAGAGCAAAGCGCACGTGCCCAGACCCTGCTAGGCGAGGTTCATTTCTTTTTTATACTGTGTTAGTAGACACCGGGCTGAGGAAACAACAAGCTCGATAAAGCTTTCCCTATTGGGGAAGACACCGAAATATAGGGCGCGCTTTATCGAGCTTGTTGCCCCCACAGCCCGGCGTTTACTAACACAGCATAACAAAGAAATGTAACCTCTCCTAGCCCGGTCCGGGCACGTGCGCTTCCGTCTGATCAGTGCTTTGGTCACACGAGGAGCGGTCTCTGATCAAAAACAAACAAGAAAATACGGTTTGTTGTCCCTACAGCGGAAGCGTACCGCTAGAGGCGTGTCTGTTCGATCTCCTCCCCAATAGTTCGATCTTCTGCCCAATAACAGAAAAACAATCAAAGCCAATAAAAAGTTCCGTCATTTTTTTGTTTCTTGTAAGCTCGGTTAATGCAAATTACGAGCATTGTATCGCGCCTCTTGTTTTACCTCACCACAATAATTTTTTTAAATATTTTTTATGCCCAAGAATAAAATTTAGTGAAGCAGTTGGCATAACGTTTTGATCGTTGTAATTATATTACTCTGAACGACTCTTTCAGTACAATAAAACTATCCATGCTGGTAGTGGCCCTGTCCGGCCGGAAACTGCCATGGCAGCTACAGAATGTCTTACGTGCTCTATCTAGCGTTTACTTAACCAAATACGATTGCCGCAACATCGTATTTATTCTCGACCTATAGAAATTATGTAGCAGATACCTAAACGCTTGACACAGTAGCGACCACTGGCTGCTCATCATTGGCTTGTCTTCGCTACTGTTGAGCCCCGTATGAGCCATCTTTCAGCGTTTTAAATAATATGCGCGAAAGCATTAAATAAAACAAATATTGACGACCTAGCATAAGTTTTACGTTGTTTAATTTAAATAATTTTGTTATCTGTTTCTGACAAAGGTGGTTCTGGGAAATATAACGTGAATAATAATATACGTTTATTTGAAACATTAAATTATTCAAATATTTCACGCTCTGATCTTTGTTGCGCGGTTTTTCTTACTTTTTTATATTACTTTTATTAACGAGAAACGTGCCGCCCAATTATCTCTTTGATAATTTGCTAGATCGCGCATCGGCTCTTGGTTGTTGCAATGCGAATGCTACGACCGGAATCTTTGGATCGGCCATCTTTCTACTTCACACTGTCTGCCACGTGAAGCGTGGTAGAGGCTGAACAGCTGCGTGCCGAAGGACAAGTTTTCAGGTTCATCGCCCTTGCTCGTGGAAGACATTCTTGTGTTATATTGTACCTTTTTTCTAACACCTTTCTTAAACTGCAGTAGCCAACTTTGAGGGCCCCTGGAAAAATTCTACGAAAGCACTGCACCAGAGAAAGGTAACACAGTCTGCTTCGAGAACATAGGAGGGACATTTTCGATAACTAACAAGCGCTTTGAAGGTGTCTCTCTTGAACTCGGAGTTTTTTAACTCTGTACACGTGAGTTTGAGCACTTCTAAGAGGCAGAAGTGCTGAGTAACAACTTCCATGGTTAGAACGCCTAGATGTGACATAGAAGATAAGCTGTCGACACTCCGTATATATTAGCAGTAGAAATGATCTACAGCCGCGAGCCACTGTGACACCCGTGCTTCATGTGATACAACCAAATCAACGAGTAGATTTTCTTGCGACACAAAAGCACCGATGTCCCACCAACTCCCAGTCGCGTTACAACGTAATTTAAGAAAGCGAAACAAAACGCTCCTTTTAGATCGGGCCTTCACTTTTACTTTTAGATAAAGCACTCTGTCGGAAGGTACAGTCGGTCATAGTGCACGCAGAAAAGATAACTTAGCGCCACAATAAAACATGGCGGCCATTGCACTCGCTCGAAGGCTAATATATCTGCTGCGGCCTTTGATCGGCCATTTACCCTTGACCTTTACCCAAGCATGTCGAGGGCGCAACACATCGCACTGCTTTTTCTTTTTACAATGCCTTCAACAGGCATTCGGTTCGTGCCTTTGGGAATTTGAAACAAGTTGGGCTGTCTTCCTCTGGTGTTACGCTTTTGTAGGTTTATCTTCGTGTCCTCCAAGGCAGCTTCGAGCATTACCCAAGGTTTGAGAAAAAAACAAAATACTTCCTTCACGAACAAGGGCAATCCAACTGAAAATTCCATTCGACAATCAGTCGCCCAGCCTCTACCACACTTCACGCGGCCGACTGTGTGTTGTGGTAAGATCAGCGATCGGGAACTTCCGATGGCCGCATTCGCGAAGTGGGGAAGCGCGATCCAGCAAGCTACCATAAGAATTAGTGAAACCAGGACGTCATCATGGCGTCATAGGTTCAGGTGACGTCATGAGGTCACGTGACTTTGTTGCGTAACGTTACACAATGACGTCATGTCACTTCGCGACGTCACAACAAACAAACTAACAATAGGTGCAAAATCAGTTACTCAGTTGTAACGAGGATCTGTCCATTTCAGTGGAAGGGGTTTTTACCATGCTACTGTTTTTACTCTGACTGACTGACTCCTCCTGGGGTGGCCGTCACTGTTCGCCGCGTCAACACATTCGTACCATGGCACTCCTCGTGAGCACAGAGTGCGCTGCTCGCTTTGCTGTCACGGGCCGTCCTATCTAACACAACGAGCGCGAAAGGTCGTGGTCATCTGCCGGTTTCGAAAGGGCGGAACGTTTATAAAGGCCACTGAGGGCCCCGAATCAATACGACGTCTGCCGATTTCTACACATTAAAAATTTACGACGCCTGCTGGTCTGTTAAGAAGTGTTGCTTTCTACCTCAAACTGCTCCAATGTAGCTTGCCGCCTACAATTTAAATGAGCAATAAGGATAACAGGGTGGAATTACTTAATTTTTATGTGAGAACGTTGAAAAAACGCAAGAATATTTCCAAGTTTGTGAAGACGCGCGATTCGCAAGTCCGTTTCGGGCCGTACAAACACGTTTTTCTACGATATCGATGCTTAAATATAGAACATACAAACAAAATAAACACTTTCTCGACTTGCTTTTCGAGTAGACAACTATCATATCTACATTTTAACAAAAAAAAATTTTTTTTTTTTTTTAGAAAATTGATTTCAAAATTGAAACTTTTTGGTTTTAGCATAATATTAACGTAAACGTCCCGCAAAGGATATTTTATAGAGATGAGTCATTTTATAATAGATATAAAGAGCGTGTTTTGGGCTCTCCATAGACATAAAAATTATATATGTAACCCAAGTAGATCGCCCGTATTTAATTGTCAAAGTTCGTCAACAATTAACCAAGGTGGTGTTTTTGACATTTTTACAGAAAAAAATCAAAGCGCCTAAAATGATTTCATGGCATTAGAGCCTTTTAACTGTGCTCACAGAGTTCTCGAAAAAAATTAATATAATGGGAACTGAAAATCTACGCCGGGAGATCGAGCGGAACATCCGACCCACGACGGATGTGAAAAACACTGCTTTCCGCCGCGGCCTCTTTTTAAAATTCGTAAGTCGTGAACAAAAAATCCGACGA
Source organism: Ixodes ricinus (assembly GCA_037355805.1). Taxonomy (NCBI): domain Eukaryota; kingdom Metazoa; phylum Arthropoda; class Arachnida; order Ixodida; family Ixodidae; genus Ixodes; species Ixodes ricinus. Next base: position 34,013 of record JAZHYW010051537.1, read on the forward strand.
ACTTGCGGTTTGTGGCTACTGCGTTTTTAGAGACGACGCCATAACATAAATTTTTTTTTAGCGAAATTAAAAATTCGACTCCTTTTTGCCTGCACGATTTGAGATGAAAACACCACATATATATATTTACTAGATTTGTTGGTCGCGTTTGTTTTGAGTTGTTGGGTTGTGTTTTCTGCTATGGTGTATTGACATGCCTTTTTATATTTTTATATTTTTGTTTCCTCCTGCCTGGGCCAGAAAATTGGCCTGCAGTAATCTGAAATAAATAAATCATGTGACACCATGATGGCTTGCGACGTCACCGTCATGTGACCTCGTGACGTCACACACAGACAGCATGCGCCAACTACTAAATTGGTTTAGTTGTGGAACTCCCATCATGGTAGTTACACAACTGAACTAATCTAGTAGTTGGCACATGCTTGTCTCCATGCAGGGGGTACCCTTCCTCGCTTTCACTTTTTTCGTTCCGCGTTTCGTCGTTTGAAGCGCCAAGTAGATTTTAGTATCAAATATATGCATTCTATAAAGTACGGTAAAACGCCATCTAGTCGCAGTTTATCAAAATATTTGAATTCCATAGAGTACAGTGCAGTTAGCAAAGCAACTGCCCCCCGAAAAAGGTGGTGCCTTGAACGACGGGAGGCTAAAACGCTCTGATAAAGGCGTTTCTTTACAAGTACCGCCAACCAGGGATGTGAAAACGCGCAAGACACGTGCTCCGAGAGGGTGCTCCGCCGCCATTCGCTTTCAGGGCCGCTCATTTCAGTACTGCGCCGCCATTTGTTAAGAGCCTCTCGAGACAGGCCTTGTGCACTGGCGCGTTTGACTTGGTTTGACGCTGCTTGCAATACAAACGCGAACACATCAAGGTGCTTCGCGGGAGGCTAGAGTCTCTCGATGTGTTTGCGTTTGTCTTGCAAGTAGCGCCAAATGCGCCAGTGCACGAGGCCCGTGTCTCGAGCGGTTTTTGAACGGAAATGGCGGCGCAGCACTGAAATGAGCGGCCCTTGGAAGCGGATGGCGGAGGAGCACCCGCTCGTGGCACCTGCCTTGCGCGTTTCCGCAACGATAGTTGGCGGTACTTATAAGTGTGAATTCTATCAAGGGACTTTACGAGGAGGCGAGTTATAGGGGAAGAAGGGGGAGGGAGGGGGGTTATTGCTTGTGCAAGCAACGCCCATAAGAAGTTTCGTAACTGAGCTAATCTAGTAACGTTAGCAACTTCCCAGGTCGTATACACAACACATTCTGTGCCTCCTGTCTTAGTCAGCACAATCAAGCTGTTGTAAAAAAATATTTTTTTTCTCAGTATTTTTATGAAAGTGTTTAAGTTTGAAAGCAATGCCAAAAAATAAGAAGTACTTGGTTTTGAAACGCTTTGAACGTGATGCCGTGTAACAAATCAATCTCTAAACTATCCCCATTTTTGTCCCTTGCAGGTCTCTGCAGTGCTCCCGCCTCCGAGTGCACAAGAATCTAGTGGCGTCACTCATCGTACACTCAGTGTTGCTGGCTGTCATTTCTTTCCCCGCTGTCTTGGGACCACGATGGACTACGTACAGTCACGTGGTAAGTCATTCGATGAGCTGTTCTCACTAGAAAAACAAAGACGTTCGAGCTTTCTTTTTTAATCTAAAGAATTGTTTTTAGCGGGTTGTACTTGAATGCATTTTATGTTGAAACCAAACAGCGATCATTGTTTGTTACTAACCGCCATATTCACTGTGGTCTATTGAGTTAGTTCCGGACGCGCTATTGCATTTTAAATCTGAATAACTTTGGCACTCCCAATCACGTTGACTGCCACCGAAACCTCTTCTTTTTTCACAGATGTGAACAATTTATTTTTCATTCAAACATCCGCGGGTACAGGAAGAGTTAACAAAACAAAAACTATCCAGATTAAAGAAATAGATCAGTTACTCTTTGCGGGTAGGGCAACGTATTTCACTACCAGCTGCGAATGCCGTCACTACACGACGTTACACAAAATAAATAGAGAATCATAATCAGACAGCAAACCGTGCTTAGATTCACGTCCGTAGTTTATTCATTAAGGTGAAAGCAATAGGGAGTTTCAGAATAACGTACGCAATTTAAGCGCATGCTAGCGTTAGAATAACGTTTCTCCGTCGCGACGCAAAAGCCCAAGCATCTCGCACTTTCGACGCAACCAAGGTACAGTCACAAATTTTATTTCACACACGAAATGCTGTAACTTTAGGAAAACAAGTCGTTTTTGGTTCAGAGTAATATTTTAGATTTGTTTAAACATGAGAATGCGACGCGAGTGGTTGACCGGTCGTGTCCCCTTGCGTCGCACTATGGCAAGAAAGGTCTCATGTACTGACCTTCGCACATCGTATACCTTCGCCGAGAAATGTTCGCGCGTCGCAAGCATCAAGTGGCCGGTGATCGTTGCCAAACCGCGTACAATGTAGTCCCGTATTGAAAATCGCAGTCGCGAGGATGCCGCCGACATCGTGCTCACGACGCCGCCAAAGCAGCCGCAGACATAATCCTGGAAGCCGCCATTTTAGCTTAACTCTGCTGCTCGTCTTGGCTTTGGCCAACTTCTCATCACGAATCCGCCTTGAGAAGCGCAAAGACTCTTGCGTACGCACGCTATTTCCAAGAAATAGCGCACACTAAAATTGCGCACGCAAAGCGCAAAAGCTGGTTTGCGTTCGGCGCATGCGCAGTGGCGACGACGCTATTCTTTGTGTGCGCAAAGCTTTAGCGTGCGCTATTCTAAAACTCCCTATTAACTGTCCTATCGAGCGGAGCCGGCGTTGTCTGTCCACAAAAACGGCACCTAAGTTCCCACTGGCTGCGCCGCGTCATATCAGATGCTTCGTCACGGAAGCGCTGGCGGGGCCACTCAAGGTCGAAGCGGACGCGCCTCAGAAATAAAACACAAAGAAAAGCACAGCAACGCAGCCGCATCGTCACGGAAGCCGTGGAGCCGGAGGGTGCACCGCGCCTGCGCAGTGGGGAGAGTGAGGTCACCGCCGCAGCGCCGTCTGGAAAGGGAAGACGTGGCGCGCTGCTTGCAGGAATGCGCAGCGTGTAGAAATGCTTTCGCTTTCCTGCGCGTAAGCCATCTTGAAGTGTCTCCGCCTAATTTTTTATTATTGTATTTACGAGATACTGCAGGGCAATAATGCCACCCAACTAAGAATGGACGCAGTTGAATGTTTTTTTTGTTTGCTAAGGCGGATAATATTTTTAAAGAACTTTAAAATAAAATTACATTATTCCTTCGGGATCTTTTGACCGCGGCGGACGTCGTGTTACGATCGTAATGTGACGATTAACGATTTATTTGCCTAAACGCCGTGTTGACGGTGACGCGTTACTAATAACGGCGTTACGGGTAACGCGTTGCGTGTTTTTCGGCTACGCGGTACGTACTCGTTAGATTTTCGAAACAGTGACGGGTAACGTACTTACGTTACTTTTTCGTAAAGGGATAGCCCAATTACGTTACTCATTACATATTCTTCCCGAGACATAGAACAAATTACACGTGAATGTTTTTCGTGTTTCTGAGGCGCCAAGTTATATAATTTTTTGATATTTTTACCATTTTGTTTTGTTTCTTTTTTAGTATTAAGGTAAAACCGTAAAAAAGATGAAGTACTTGCGTTCAGTTTGTGCATGGACATATTGTTTCTTGAAATGTGGCACTTATTCGGAGCTGTAACGTCAAAGTAGTACAACGTGTTTACTCATAATTAATAAAGTAACGCAAAAGTCACGTGCGCTACTTTTTATCGGTAACGATAACGGTAACGGTTTCCTTTTATTAGAGAGTAGAGAGTTTTAGGGAACCAGAACAAAATACGATCGATGAACAAAAACGATCGATACCTTGGACCGGGCGAGTCGACCGATCGTGTGCCTCTAAACGGCTTTGGGGGAACCGTATTTGCAGACGAGAGCCGACGATCGGTACAGGTCGCGCCCCCTGGCAACGAAAACCTGCATTGGCCTCGTTGAGAATGTAGATATTTGCGTGTGTTTGCACTAATCGCAGAAACTGAAGTAAATAAAAATCGCATCCTAAACATATAGGGAACCTAAAACAATGTTTACCTACTTATAGTTCGTCTCGTTTCTTTTACTCGAATGAATGTGCTTCCGCCATACAAAACCTGGCGCTCCACGGCGTGTCGCCACTGGCACTGCGAAGTTCTAAAATGTTCGTCTGCTAAAGGAGCAGACGAGCTTTCCGACAACAACGGCGCTCGATCTTTCTGACGATGACTTGGACTAGGCTCTATTCGGCGAAGGCAATTTACAAAACGTTCTTTTGTACGACTGTCTGCGCGCTAAGAGAAGGCTCTATACTCCGTTTCACCTTAGGTGCGAGCGAAGTGAAAGCTAGGAGCGCGAAGCCAACGATTTGCGCGTTCCTGACCCGCACGCGGGCTCGTGCAGTGCGGGCTTTGCTTCACTCAGTATGCTCGCGCTTCTGGCTGTGCTCGCAAATAAGGTGAAGTGATGTATAGGTTATGAACGGAATAAACTTACTTCGCAGAGGCGAGAACTCGAGGTCGGCTTCCAGTTAGCCCTTTTCATTCTGACCTCCCATATTTTGCTTCTCGGGCGGTTTTCTTTCCCTTGCGGGAATGGGTACATTTCAGAACCTTTTCTTGCGCTGTTCGAGCAGTCCACAGCACTGTAGCACCCAATTTTCTTCAGACACTTTGTAATAACCTCCAGCGATATCATAAGTACTGGATTCGAGCCACGCAAAATTATTTGCCTGCATAAAAACTGAAGAAAAAAAAATGCACACCCGCTTGTTAAGAAAGGGGATCGCCTGCAGAAATGCATATATCAAATTTGAGTGCCACAACGCTACAAAAAGTTCGCAAGGTAGTACAAACTCTCACTGAGTGTTCAAAGCAACAATTTGGTCGCTTTGAAACACTTAGGATGCCGCCGAATGCTAAAAAATATCACGGTTTTCGGCCCGTTTATGTACGGCCGCCGTTCATTATTGGGTTGCAGTTTTATTGTTATTTTTACTCACGCTTACACGGATAAAGCACTGCATCATAAATGCATCTTTTTCAATCTTCTCGTAACGCTAACAAACACGCGAGCGCCAAAAACTCTCCGAGCATCAGCGCGCGTCAACGAAGCCCCACTTGGTCGGCGGCACAACATGGTGGACCCGGAGCAAAGCTCAATCGGCTAAATCTGCTCCCCGCAACGAGAAGTTCTTTTTCGGCGCCGCGTTTAAGCCTTTAAGTACGTCATTCCATAGGGCTGGAGTAAGAAAAGGATTAGCGATTAGCGCCTAGCACCTCCCGAAGTAGGAAGATATCATGTTCCGCTGAAACCCGCTTGCGAGGAGGAGGCGGAGGGACGGAGGTAGATACGGCGCTCATGTTGCTCTCTTACGGTAAAGATAGCAGACGATCACGGTCGTACGCCCGCGAACCGATCGTTGAGCGGTGTACGGTACGACCACGAAAAAGAAAAGTAAAGAAAGACCTGTAACTTTACTGCTGTGCACTTATTAAAACTATCACCCAATATTTAAAGGGCTCGTTTTATAGGATATATGTGATTAGCATTAGAACACAAATTTTTAATTCATGCAACATTTTTAAACTAAAAAGTATCCAGGGCCTTGATGCAGAAGGCTGTTGCTCACTCTGTTGACACTACAGATAACCCTCAGTCATAAAGCAGCTGTGAAAACGGGTGATAAGTGCTCGAAATGCACATCCCAACGTTTGTATGAAAAAAAAAACTTAAATATAAAAAAGACTTAAAATATAAAAAACTTACAATATAAAAAAACTTAAAATATAAAAAAACTTCATATATATGAAAAAACGTAAAATATGAAAAAAAAACTTCAAATATACAAAACCTTAAAACATGAAAAAAAAACTTAAAATATAAAAAAAAGTTTAAATTATGAAAAAGAAACTTAAAATATAAAAACTTTAAATATAAAAAAACTTAAATATAAAAAACTTAAATATAAAGACTTTAATATAAAAAACTTAAATATGAAAAACTTAAATATAAAAAACTTGAAATATAAAAAACTTAAAATATTAATAAAACAAAATATAAAAAAACGTACAATTTGAAAAAAAAAAAAAACTTTCAATATGAAAAAGAAAAAAAAGGAGTGTATGGGCCAGCAGGATTTGAACTCTCCAATTACCACTCCCCTACGAGCTCACAAGACTGACGCTCCAATCCACTGAGCTACTGCGCAAACGAATTTCGCTACCGCTAAACATTAATTTATCTCTATTGAGGATGTCCTATTGCGTTTTGTTCTGTATTTTTCTTTTTATTTGCTGAATCCACCTTTATGCACTTGCTGTCACATATGGCGCTCCTGCCAGGCACTACCACGAGTTATTTTAATCATGTTTGAAGCCACGGCACGCTCTCTCCGCCAGCGAAATAGCCGTTTTGCTAACCAAGCGAGACTGTCCCTGTCGGCCATTGATCGTGCCGGTCGTGCCTTACGGTTCGACCACCGCATTACGGTAAGATCGCAGAGGACAAGCGCATGCGCAGTTCGTACCGGAGGGCCGATCGTACCGTATCGGATGTGCAAAAACGGTTCCCTAAAACTCTCTAATTTTAGGGAACCGTTTTTCAACATCCGATACGGTGCGATGGGCCCTCCGGTATAAACTACACTCTAAATAAAAAGGGTATCACCTTACACCCTTTTCGTCCCATAGAATACACCCCAAACCTTGATTTCGACGTACAGCGCCCTATAGTTGAACAGACGGCCCCAAATTTTACGAGGGGCTTGATAACGGTGAGATATAACTTTTTAAATAGCTAAAGGACGTATCAAAGACCACAAAAAGAAAACACCGAGTTTTTACAGTAGGGCCAAGAAATCCCGATTATTATGTTTGTGCTCAGTAACACGAACATTAGCTATTTTAATAGGTTGTACCACACGGCTATCAAGCCCCTCGCAAAATTTGGGGCGTCTGGTCGACTATAGGGCGCTGTACGACGAATTGAAGTTTTGGGGTGTATTATATAAGACAAAGGGTGTCACAATACACTTTTTACACCCTTTCTTCTTTTAGGGTTGTACGCATTCGCTACCACTGAAGATTCGCATATGCGCAGTTCGTACTGGAGGGCGCATCGTACCGTATCGAATGTTGAGAAACAGTCCCCTTTAAACTCTCTATTTTGAAACAACGCAGGTCGGTAACACGTCCTTTTATTTGCAAGTAGCGAGTAAACTATTTCGCTACTGATTATCGGCTAACGCCTACAACACTGCCAAAAAGCCACTAACTTACTTTTTGTTTAATATTAATTTTAGTTCGCACCTTAGATGTGACTCCCGTTGTCAAAATATGGCATAACACTTGCGTGACTTCATACGACAAAACGCAGCTCCGCGCTATTCTTTGTCAAATATATTACGCCGTGAGCAGACGATGATGGCACTATTAGACGCGGGAAAGAAGTGCGGAAGTCCACCCGGATGCCACGTCAGCCTCCACCTGTGGGCGCGGGTAGTGAAGCACTGCGAGCCGATAACGGTTACGTGGACGCAAAGAAAAGGGAGTTTTAGTAGACCGTGTTTCCCCCTCCGCTAAGCCCCTCCGCTACCCGGAACTCTACAGCCAAGGCCATCGGGAGCAGGCGCAGTGGCGGTTTCTTCGTAGCGTAGGGATAGCGGAGGGGGAAGCACGGTCTACTAAAACTTCCTAAAGGCGCGCTCTGACCCGCTGTTTCCTCGGTCGCTCAGTTTCCAGCGCTTTGATTTTGTTAGTTTCGGTTATGGTGGGCGTTAGGGCAATGAGCGCAGCCGAACTTCAGCAGAGAGTAGCGCGGAGCCCAACCTGTATTCAATTTCACCGTACCATGTACCGCAAGAAAGGCTACAAGCGCGAGCTCTTCTGCTTCTAGGCAACATCTCTGGCTTCTAGCCTTCGCTGCTGTACAACATAAGGTGAAACGGAGTATGGTGGTCTGAATTCCAACAATTGCTGCAGCGTATTTTGACAACGGGCAACACATCTCTGATTCAGAAGGTTCAAAATAAACTTATTATTTAAAACGTTGATTAGCGTATTTAAGTATTTAGTTAACTAGTTGTCAATTAAAACTCATGACATGACTCTTGCCGCGGTAAATAACGTTTATTCTCTAGAAATCATTTCTTTATCTCCAATGCAAGTGCGTTTTTATTATTTTTCGTCTGAGAAAAACACTGCGTACAGACAAATTCAAGATTTATGCCATCCCATAAATAGGAACGGCGGACTTTAAATAATATAATAAACAAACAGAAAACAAATATTGCACGCCTAAAATAAATGTAACTTATAGCGGTTAACTATTTAAAGTAAATATCTAGGGAGGCAGAGGTTTCATGCTGATATTTGTCTAGAAAAAAAACAATGTTGAATAGCAATAGACCATTTCCGAAATTGTGAAATGAAGCAAATGATGCATAAAATAATGCGCAGCCACCATTAGTTGGTCTCGTCGCTTCCGGCGTGTTGTTCGCGATTGGTTCCGAGTGCGCGCCGACCACTGACGTAGCACTCGAGTGAAATGCGTTTCGATCCGAGTACAGTCTGAATGCTGGCGAAGCGCGGTGTCCAATGCCCGCTCACAGCGCATGAGCAACTAATGGCGGCCGCACATAATCTATGCATCATTTCGAAATTTTAAAAGAATCTATTGAGCGAGCGAGAATAAATTATTTTGGAATAATGCTCATGTTTAGTTTGTCTAGTCTATGATGGCCGAAGATCCGAGAAGTCAAGCCGGATTAATAACATCAAAAGGATTCCAGAAAGACACTTGTTTTTAGATTTTATTAATTTGGTAGGGGACTTATTGTGGCAGTAACGGTTTCATATGAAACGTAGTGCAAGTCACTGAACTTGTTTGAAACGGTAATTATATTTGTCTTCTCTAAACAAAAAATGCATGCAACACAACTATACGCATCCATATTAGTCTCTCATGTATCCGTGAGTACAGCATTTAAGCTTATACACCTGATTTTTCCTTGCTTGCGACGTGCACATGCACAACTGCAGTCAATGATAATGAACTAAGATAGGTTGTGTAAAGAGTGTAGTGGCAATCCCCATTTTTGGAAACTAAATTAAAAAATAAATTGCAGTGGTCCTATATTACTCAGTGCGCTCTTCAGAAGTGCTCCGAATTCTCTGCATTGGAAGTTTTTTAATACCAATTGATTGTTCTACGAAGTGGCGATCTGCTAAAACTTCTTATTTTCCTATTCGATCACTATCGCACGGAACGAGTGCGCAAATGATCTCTCACACGTCCTTAACTAAACTTGTATTGATCAATGTTTTGTGTAACTCGGTCTTTGGCTGGTGTGTGCCAGAGGCACTTTGTATGGTTCAGAACGTGATCTGCACAAAGCTTGGCTCATTTCGATCAGTTCTTATAGAAGCATGTTTCACTTCCATGAGGACAACTGCAGGATTAGGTAAAGTGAAGAGTGTGATTCTGTGTGAGAAACTTAGCATTAATTATGACGTCAGCGGTTCAGAGAAAACTTTAGAAACAAAACATATAAGATTATTTATCGACTGGAAGCTGGGAGGGGAGTATAACTAGTTTTTTTATCCCTTTTTCTAGCAATGAACATACAGTCGAACAATGAAAAGAGCTAAACGACATTACAATTAAATCGATCAATACCTTATGTTTTTGCTTATCCATTATTTACTTGTGTTCATTGGTTCGCGTTTACGCAGTAGCGTAATGGTTCATTTTGTGTTTCTTTCCTGGCGAGCAAAGAGGGACAAAAATCGATTCCTAATTTTCGCGAATATACCGAATTGCCGATTTCTCTGCTATATTTTATTCGGAAGCGTGAGTTGTAATTTAGACATTTTAGCGGTTTAACCTTGGGCTTTATGTTTAACTTCACAAATTAATTAAATGCAGAAGTGGGGTTAGGATCGTTAGATGATGCGAAAGTATTTTACAATGACGGAACAATTGACAATGTGGACAGTGCCAGTTTAAAACTACATTCGATTACGACCATACCGAATATCTAGCATTCAAGTGTTCCAACTTTTGTGATGTATAATATTGCTCCAGTGTGCCAAATTGTAAAATTACCCAATTGTTAGCAAGAAGTCGAAAGGGGTATGCATACGCTACTGCAGCCCTGAAAACGCTATCAAAGGAAGTTCTCTGGAGGGATCTGGGACAGCTGGACAATAGATATCTAAACCGAGTTGCTGAGCTTGTTTACGAGTTCTAATTCGATAGTATACCTTGATATCATGAATCTGAATTGCGTTCCCGCCGATTTCATTGTCGGCAGGCCTGCACCAGCTACTCTCTGTGTAATTATAACTGCGCGATTTACCCTGCGTGACGCTGCTAGCGTTAACATGTTGTTTGCGATTTTGTGCACTTTACTTAACGGTATTAAATGACTTCACAATTTATCGCTTAGATTAGTGCCCCAGATTATCGCTGTTCGCCATGCATGCTAGCAGCAGGTTGGGTGGTAGCCTTTTGATTCTAAGAAAATAATACGGTAAAATGGCGATCGCTTTTTTGCGCTACCAGTGTTGCGCAGTGTGCGTCAGAGGCCGTCCTCTTGCATATGCAGTCCTCCTGCGAAATGCTGATTATGTAGCGGAGGCGTTGGATGCCATTCTGAGACGGTGTAGCTTGCGACAGTTTCGACCTTTACAAAATTAAAGTTTTACTACATTTCTAGAGCGGTTGTGGCAAACATGATTGTGTCCCACGAATAACTAAAAACACGTGGCCGAAACCGTAAGGCGTAAGTAGTTAGAGGTCCACTACAAAGACAACTAGTTGTTTTATTGCACATGCGCATTGCGCATTCTTCGTCGTATTTCAACTTATTGACTGGATATTTAGATCGTTTAAACTATCTGAGGTTTATCCACGAAGAATAATTGTGTCTCTGTAGTCGACTTCTAGGTTAGGGTCCTTCACCTGCATCGCGCAGATGTGATTACATCGATGCACGTTGCACACATTCTCTCTGATACGAAACCGTTGCGATGTTTGAGTCAATATTGCGAGATTTCGCTTTACATGCTGTCGAGGTCTGTTGCGTCAGTACGCCTCATCCCCTTGAGTCTTACTCCATGCGACTGATTTCGAGTAGCAGAAACGAAAGTGGTAGGCTTAAACTTTTTTCCAGCCTAGACAAACGCATCACGTTGAACGAGACGTATCAAACACGGTAAACCGCATAACGCCCTAAATCGAGAAAACAGTCGCTTCCCCTCTGGCGTCCAAACATTCAAACAAAGTCAGACGCGTTCGCTCGCCGCAGCCATTACAGATGCACAGGGACGCTCGGGGATGTCACCACCACAATCCCGACGCTGTCGGTGAATGGCCGCTTCGCGGTCTGCGATGCCGCACTCCGTTCCCTCCTAAGCTGACAGTCCGGAAAGAGCTACAAGCTCGCCGCATCAATCAACCGCCTTCCTTTCATCCCCTGACCCCACACTCTCTCCGCGTGGGCACGGAGCGGGAGCGTGATCACGTGACCAAAGATAGACGTATAACAAGTCAAACAAGCCCGTAGCCTCCATCGCGCTGTCAGTTTACCAGTGAACGGTGTATAGTGACGACACCCAGGGGGGAAAAAAGGATCTCGGTCGGAGGCAAACAAACACGCTGCTTTTCGCGCGCAGCCATTAAAGATGCAGTCCAAGCCTTCGTGCACACTCTTTGGCGCGGTGACAGGGTGCGGATCCAGTGTAGCCATGCATTTGGAGAGTGAAGTGTGTCATGTGGGATCTTTCCTCGCGCTTTTTATGTCTTACACGTGCGCGCCCGCGTCTGTGTTTTGGGGACGTACACTGTCGTTTTTGTTGAGTTATCTTGGCTGGCAGAAGCAAGTTGTCGTTTGTCGAGGTACTTGCGCGTCTACGAGCGGTTATCGCACTTGCCTAGGGCGAATGATCGCGGTTAGGTATAGATGAATCATGAGTCGAGAAAGAGGAAATGTTGACGTAAACGAGGATGGAATGATGAATGATTGAGAAGGGCCGGGGGGGGGGGAGGAGGGGGTTTACGAGCAGGGCTGCAATGTAGCCCGCGGCATGTTTGCGCAATTGCACTCTGAGATAATGTTGTCGCGTGGTATTTTTCTCAGAGAAAGTAGACATCCAATCTAAAAACTATCTGCAAAAAATGGTAACATTGAAGCGCGAAGTAGAGTGTCATTCTGGTCCGGAAAATGTCGTTCCAGTTGTGACGCTGATTTTCAAGTAAGGATGTGAAATGTCATGCTGGTACTTACAACGCAATCCTCGGGTTTCACTGAAATCGGGAGTTAGGTTTCGTCATACTCTTGAATTACTTTGGAGCGAAGACGTAGCCCCTTTGGTTCGCGGCGGCACTTCCTTTATGCCAATCTATGATAGGTGCCCCTTACTAAAGCTTGGCCACATAAGATCTCAACATCTATAGTTACTGTTTGTGCTAGCTTACTGTAAATTAATAAGAAAATGCTATTTGAACCAGCAAATTAGAACGCTAAAACTATTTTATTCACCAAACGGCATTTCACATGGATTCTTTTAGAGAACCATAATCTCTAAGAAGACACCCATCTAAAGTTCAACTAGTTTAAGAATATGCCGTATCTGTGATCTGACTAAATTATGTACAAGGACAGTAATACATGAGTGATAATACTTTATTTTATTTCCATGAAGCAACGGGACAAAGCTGAAACTACATTTACGCAGATCCCTGCCTCCACCTTCCCAGCCCGATTTAGTAGTGAAATAGTTTTTTCTACCAGTTAGCTTCTGGAACTTTGTTCTTCCGGGACATACAGACCAAGAAGCGCAACTATGGTGGCGAGCAAGTGGGCCTAAAAATATGCATACGAGGACAATGCCATTTTGGCACTGCCTTCTCTGTGACGTCATCGTGGGACTCCTACTTCAAAAAAATCAATACCGAAGCCACCAAAATGAAATAACATAATAAATACTGTACAACATACTGGCGTACTTTATTTCATTTCATTTAATTTGTATTGCCTTAAGGGCCTCTTGAGGGAGGCATTACATAAGGGGGTGTCATATTCAGGCTCGAAAACAAGACAACAAAACACTACAAAAAATAAAGAAAAAAATGACGAAAAGCTTTGAAAACATCATTATATAAACATTATTCAAACATTTTAGAAATCAGCTGCAAAAAACATTTATGGTCACTGGTAGTTGCCAAGCTTGTGGGCAAGCTATTCCAATCTGATGTGCATAATTGAAGAGGTGAGTATTTGAAGGGTTTGGTTTTCGAAAAAATGGGTTGAACTTTACAAGGGAGGGTCGAGACGAGAGTAAATATGATGGGCCGGGGAAATAGATGGTTTGGGGAGACCACGGGTTATAGTACAATCTCTGCATGAAAGAGAGCCGGTCTATTTTTCTATGAGTGTCGAAAGTTTGTAGGGATATGAACTGCTTTAAAGAAGAGATGCTATTCCTAGTGTAGTTATGAGTGATAAAACGAGTAGCACGATTTTGGACAGCTTCCAGTTGGTTAATTAAATAGCTTTGATGAGGGTTCCATATCACTGATGCATACTCCAGCTTAGTTCTCACTAGTGTAATATATGCTAAACGTTTAACAAAGGAGTTTGCGAGAAAAAGATGTCTTCTTATAAATCCTAATGTTTTGTTAGCTTTAGAACAAATGTAGTTGACGTGACTCTTCCATGATAAGTCTTCAGAGAGGTACACTCCTAAATATTTAAATGTGTTCACCCGCTCAATGACGCCAGATGAAATAGAATATAAAAAACTGACTTTGTATTGTGATCTTGAGAATGACATTATTTTAGATTTTTCCAGTGTTGATCGTCATGAGCCATGAATGACACCCAGTTGTTAAAGCTTCTAGATCTTGTTGCAAGGTTATGCATTCATCAATGGAAGAAATATTTCGATAAAGTCACAAGGTCGTCAGCATATAATCGGATGGTAGAGGATAATGAAGAAGCAATATCATTCACATAAATTAGAAAAAGTAGTGGCCCTAGAACAGAACCCTAAGGGACGCCAGAGATGACTTTCAGGGGAGGGGAAGTGACATTATCGACGATCACAGATTGAGTACGATGTGACAGCAAAGATTGAATCCAGAAGACAATGTTACTGTTGACGTTTAGATGTATGAGTTTGGATATTAATCTGTTATGGGGGACCCGGTCAAAGGCTTTTGAAAAGTCTATGAAGATTGCATATGTTTGTTTGGAAGAATGTAGATTAGTATGTAAATCGTTGGTAAGTTCAAACAGTTGTGTAATACAATAAAGGTTCTTACGAAATCCATGCTGGTTAGAGAACAACAAGTTATTGCTATGCAGATGTTACATTATGTTGCTGAAGACGATATGCTCCAAAAGCTTGCATGAAACACTAGTCAGTGAAATCGGCCTGTAATTAGTTAGATCATTTAAATTACCCGATTTGAAGATGGGGGCTACGTTTGCATTTAGCCAGTCAGACGGCTGTAGGGAGAGTTTAAGAGATTGTTCAAAAGTTAGGAGCAAAAACTCGGCGGACGTATCTTTGGTCAATTTTAAGAGTCGGGAGTTAATTCCATCACTACCAGGTGAAGAATTCAAAGGAAGGCGAATAATGACATTCACAATACCATCGATTGAGAGGTAAACATCTTCCATAGCCGTGAGACATTCAGACGTAGGTAAGCGTGGGGCTCGGGAGGTTTCTTGCGTAAAATGCCACCAAAAAAGGTATTGAAGTTCGAAGCAACCACATTAGGAGATAGCAAGTTACCTTGTGAATCAGTGGTGGACGGGTTGGCACTCCTAGGTTTAGGATTAATAATCGACCAAAACTTTTTGGGTTTTCAATTAATGTTTTTTCTTTCAGATCTTCATTGAAAACTTTACGTCGCGTTCCATCATCAGTCGTGTCCGGCGGATTATTTAGAGTAAGAAATATAACATAATTTTATGTTACTACGTTCTTAGATTGAAAATAAAATGCAATATTAAGAAAGTAAAAAGAAACAAAAACTCTGTATATTATCAAAATTTGACTTTAGCGGAAGAAGAATCGGACACACATGGTTAACTTTCTGAATAAATAGTTTTCTTTTCAATGAAATATAAAACTTTTAATTGAGTCGCGATTTATCATACCCAGGCAACTATAATTTTGGTTAACATTACGATCTTTTCTCCAAAAAAAGCGGACCATGATAACTCTGTGAATGCAACCCACAGGATTGAATACAAAAGTCTGTAGAGTCGTGGAATAAAAGTTATACGCGTCCAAAGGTTTAATCACTGCTTACTGATATACTATTCTTGGCATTTAAAATATTCCCGGGGAACATTCCGATGTTGCTTGTTGTTCAGTTGAAATTCTCATTTTAGTGTACGCGCCGAGGCGTTGGTGTCCCAGAAAGCTGGGAATCAATTACTCATCAAAGCATTCCAAAAGCACGTTAACAATTCGATCCTACGAAAGAGTTTAGTCATGCGTAATCTGATGGCTGATAACTTCAAAGACAACGAAATACGTATCCAGCCAATTGTTTAAATAAACATACGCATTTCGCTGGAAATCAAAAATGCAGACTGAATAATTCACCTTCCAGAACGATCTATGTAGTTCCTCGCTTATTGCACGTTCCGTATGACCAGATGTCTTCTTAACCGTAAGGAGTTTCAGGCAAATGAAACCGTTGAACACGATTTTCGTTTTACTTAACCAGATTCTTATTCGAAGAGCGTGTGCTGAAGACAAGAAATGATTGCATGAACAAGGCACAAACGGCATTAAACTATAGAACTGGTTCTAAACTTTATACGGAAGCGTAATTAAATTAGTATACGTTCACAAACGATCCCTCCGAGATATTTCTTTGGTGCAAGACGTAATTAAAATGTTTATTTGGGGAGGCAAATTAAACGCACGCATTTCAAAAATCGGCACTTGTTGTTTATTGAGCGGACAATCAATAAGGCTAATAAACTTTAATGAAGTCGTTATATCAGGTAATAAAGCGAATACAACTAAAACGCACTTACGTATGTTAACGTTGTAATTTGCATATATTTTGAAGGAAAATGTGTAGTTTTGTTCTAACTCAGTGGAAGATCTCTGCTTAACACGTTGCACACATTGCACTTAATTTCAGGCATTTGTTTCTCTTAAAAACTATAGCGTACTTGCTGTTGTTTTTCAAATATGGGCATTTACATATAACGTGTAGTTTCGAAACGAGCAAAGCGTAACGCCATTTATGGTCACTGACGGTATAAGAAAGACATGTATTATGTTTTCTATGTTGTCCCGCCTCCAGCGGGAGCTTTTTTACGTTCGATTAGACAACGACGTCTCGTGACGAAGTCTCGTGAGCTTCAAGCAGGCACGCGAAGTCAAAGCACGACGGAAGGCAATCATGCTGAAGGCTGACCATCTCAAAAACACGCCCATGTGCGCCTTGTCTTGTCAGTGTTATAACGACATTTCCTAAGCAACGTGTGCAACCCGTGTGTTGCATCTACCACCCCCTTTTTATGCTGCGGTTACGCAAGGATTCAGAAGCACCAGGTGTCTAAATAAAATTAACAATGAATAAGAGTAATATATTAAGATTAATAATGTTAATAGCAAACTGAAAGCCAGTTCTTCAATTTGTTTGTGTTCATGTCTTCATTGTTACCGACTACGTTTATGTGACATTAGCTTTGGTATATTATTTCAAAAAATTCACAACATACAACGTATTTCACTTTTTCTTCGACGAAGCGTGACCTACAGTCTTCGGTGTATGAAGGCAAGTTTCGAATGTCCGCGTTTATCTCGGACAAATGGATCCTTATTGTTGAGATGTCAATTCTATCTTGTACTTTTTTCAGGACTGGCTGTGCAAGAGCGTGCTGTCGCTGAAGCTGTACGCGGCGATGGCGTCCATTAACTGGATGTTCGTCGAGGGACTCTTACTTCACTCCAGAATCGCCGTCTCGGTCTTCCAGCAGGACGCACCTTTCAAGCTCTACTACCTCATCGGATGGGGTAAGAAGATCGCATAACGCCAGCGTAATGACGTAACCTAACCAAACGCATAACATATTGCAATCTGATCTCATCTCACCTAACAAAACTTGACTTGACCTAGCCGATCCTAATATAACCAACACCTAAACCCAGTCTCCTACACGTCACTCGAAAAAAATGTAATTGATTACAATTACAATTACTCTTTGTTAAAACATATTTATATTATATTACTAGTAATTGACCGTTACTTTTCCGAAGACTTCAAAGTTTCAAAACGACAGATTTTTCTGAAATAAGAGTCAAAACGCAGGTCAGCTGGCGAACAATCATAATTCAGAATTAAAATCCTCGAGACAAGAAAACAAAATGGACATACACACCACCGTCTCGAACACTTCGTGTGTTAGTCCACTTTGTTTCCTTGTCTCAAGATTTTTCTGCCGGTTTGAAATCGAGTAGTTCGTACTGCCTATTATTGAATTTGATTCACCGAACTGTAAACTACTTACCTTCTTAATCCGCCAATTTTAGACAAAAACATCCTCGTCCTATTACAGGCTATGTTCTGTGATTCCTTGGTAGGAAGCCTAGCTGTTAAACAAAGGGCGCCATTGTGAAGGGGAAGGAAAATAGTAAAGTTTACAAGTGTTTTCATACTTCCAAACATAATTAGATTACTCTCGTTATTACTTTCTAAGAAAGTAATCGAATGATTTCAAAAATTATACAAAAAGCAATGGATAACAAATAATTCGAATTACTTGTAACGAGTGCAGTACGAGTGTGCAGTCCAAACTTAGCCTATATTTACGTCCAACTTTGCGTAGCGATGTTATTTACTGTCGGGTCTGCCGCGTAATTCGATGTCCATATATATTTGATATTATCGATTTTGCAGCAACAACGTTGTTATTCTGTGGACAACAGGTATTGATATTTAGTTGCGAGCAGCAAACCCTAAATGAACCTCATTCATCAAAATTAATTTTTCGGTGACATCTATTGAGCTGTGTTGTACGATGGACACTGCGCAGCACCGTTAGCACTAACACGACTTAAGGGCTTTTTAGCATTTTACTTCGAGGGGGTATTGACGGACATCAAAATTTGACCACTAGGATCAGTACTCCAATTGAGCATTTTCCGGCGTATTAGCAGTTTTGATGTCAGTCCTTCAATACTGAGAGAGATTTAAAAAAATGGCGATGGCTAGTTTGTGTTAATACAGTCGCGGAATGTACATAGCTCACCAAACTTCTACGGAAGAGGCGAACTCTATGTTTTCACATTGAAGCGCTGTCCTGAAGGTAGACGAACTACAACTCCTTGGCGTAGCACTTCGGGAAGGTTTGTTCAGGGCTATCTTACGAAACCGTTGCACAGCTGTAACCGGGATAGCACTATCAGCTGAGAAAAAAAAACGATGCTAGCATGTTCAATGTAAGTTTGTTGAAAGCTGTGTACGTTTTGTTCTACTCCACCATTCTTGAATAGAAATAAACGTAAAAGGAGCTCCGGTACCCCGATTCCTCATATTCATACCTCATGTTCAGGACAAAAAGAAAATTAACCCTGCAGCAGTGTTCCTTCCACGTAGCGGCACGAGAACAGCAAAGGGCCCAGAACCTCGACTATATCTCGCACGAGAGGGAGCCCGTCAAAGCCAAAGCCGTCACGACTTAATTGTTGACGAGAAAGAGGCACCTCTCGTATAAGTATGTCTCGTAAAAGCATCCCGAAAAACCGCATCTTTTTTGAAGTACGTCTTCTACAACTATTCTACTTCAATCAAAGCTTCTAAAGTTAATAACCTAAAGCACATCGACTAAAATCAAATCTCCTAAAGCCCATATTTTCAACGACACAACTCGAGCCACGGTTGATCGCAGCCCACTTTGTATGGTCGTTTGCATTTCTCTGTTTGCCTCTGGCATTCGATTGAAAACTCTTCGTAAATAAGAATTTTCGGGCAGAACATACCATGTTGCTGTCTAATTCAGCGATTAGCTGCAGACATAATTGAAAGAGCCGCCGCAGATCAACTGTCAATTTTCCCGCTAAAGTTAGCGGGTAAACTGAGTTTTGTGTAGGTCACGTGACATCAAGTCATGTCACGTCACTCTCCCCCCTCCTAAATTTAGCGGGGAAAATGAATTTGTGTACAAGTCACGTGACATCATTGTCTCCGCTAAATTTAGCAGGGAAACTTGATTGTGGTTGAGCTCATGTGACGTCATTTTTTCCGCTCAATTTAGCGGGGAAACTGATTTTGTGTAAAAGATAGGTGAAATCAGGTCACGTGACGTCAATTTTCCGGCTGAATTTAGCGGGGAAGCTGACTTTGTGTAGGTAATATGGCGTCAATTTTGTCGCTATATTTAGCACGGAAACTGAATTAGCGTTGAGGTCACGTGACGTCCATTTTCAATATTTCAGCTAAATCTAGCGAGGAAACTGAATTTATGTGTAGATCACGTGACGAAACTTTTTGCGCTAAATCTAGCGGGGAAACGAATTTGTGTAGAGGTCACTTGACACGAAGCCGTGACGTCAATTTTCCCGTTTAATATTGCGAAAACCGGGATCGGTGTTGAGGTCACGTGGTGTCAATTTGCCTTGTTAATCTAGCGGAAACTGAGCTTGTGTATAGGTCGCGGGACATCGATCATGTGACGTCATTTTCCCCGCTAAAATCAGCGAGGAAAATGAGCATGCAGAAACATACTTCAAAGTGGCCTGGAAATGATAAGATAACTAATCGCTTTATAATCGCGGTAAACCATCTTTAAAAAACATGCACTTTGGAATATCAGCATAAGTGCCGCAATCTACACTTCAATTTAATGTCTCTTCGAGCACTTTGGAGTGCTATATATTAATACATGTCGCGAAATCTTTAAATGACATTTCTTTGTAAGCATATTTGATAAGCGCATTTTAAGGGTTTACGTGTACCCTTAATGTACTACTGGAGAAAAGGTGAAAGTCATCATGCGGGAAGAAAACAAAGTTGAAATATAAAATGTGTTAGTTTCTGCCACGATGTCTATGTGCCCAATAATCTCTCTGGCATAGACACATTGTGATCTACATGATTAACTACAAGTAGTGCCGCAGCCATAGTTTGATATTTAAGTTTAGTCTAGCTTGAAGATAGCGACGCTAGCAAGCTTCCGTCTCAAAGCAAAAACTCAGCCCCGTGCTTTTTCTTTATTTTTTTTTCACAGGTCTTCCGGCAGTGTGCGTGCTTGCCTGGAGCCTAGTCATGGAGTCCCGTATGAAAACGCATTGCTGGAGAGGGTACGGTCACTCACCGTTCGTCTGGATCATCAGCGGGCCTATGATGGTGGCACTGTTGGTAAGTCGCCCTACCCTCCTCTATTCCTTGACGCTCATTTCAATCGCTAGTGATTATTCACGGATACGCAGTTCGAAACGTGTGATAACTTTATTGAATCAGAGTTTTGCGCTCGTCGTCGTGAGACATATAGAGGCTCATTATTTGGCGTCTGTATGAAACGATCGTGGACAAGTAGATGTTAACTCGATTTATCTATTGAGAGCATACCAGAATGTCTCGCACTTCAAGCTGTTAAAACAAATTGTTTTGTGCGTGTTTTTAGACATGGGGAAGTTAACGAGCCCCAATGGGCGACTGGTGTATCTGCTGTAGATGGGAAATTTAGTCAGTGCAGTAGATACGACTCCTAGAAAAGGGTCTCTAACGTACACCACGCAGTAGTGATGAAAGACAGAACACCGCTACAATGCTCATAAAGATCAAAAAAGAGGCAAGGGTGGGGATTGAACCCAGGATTCATTGGATTAGCACATCGAGTTTTGGCTCCACGCGTGCTCCAAGCTACTGCGCGTAAACACAGTCGGTCGCGGATCGCCCTCAAAACTTTTAAAAAAGCTTCTGGCGCTATATGTAAATCCGTCACTTGTCATAAATTGAACGTGTCAAACAATTTTCAGTTTGTTTGAATTGCACAGGAGAATACCGCATTACTATCCGTCATTTCCGGTGTGCCTGAGGGCACTTATTTGGGGCTGTTTGTTTTCTTGCCTGCACTGAAAGGATAGAAAATGTGA
Source organism: Ixodes ricinus (assembly GCA_037355805.1). Taxonomy (NCBI): domain Eukaryota; kingdom Metazoa; phylum Arthropoda; class Arachnida; order Ixodida; family Ixodidae; genus Ixodes; species Ixodes ricinus. Next base: position 55,195 of record JAZHYW010051537.1, read on the forward strand.
TTCATTTGTCCGCTGAAGCCCTCGTTTTGTTTTTCAAAACAATTATCTTGTGTACATCAAATTAATTTCCGAAAGGAGCAAAGGGTATTAAAAAAGACATGAATTATTATGCATGGGTGGGACAAATTTTAAATTTGAAGCTGCCTTTTCGGAAATCAACGTTTCTAGCTGACAGAAAGAAAATATATCCTCGCTTTAGTGGTGAGGTTTTACAATATTAACAAAACTTTAAATAATTATGAGTAACAATTTCAAATGGTTTTAACTAGAAGGTACAGGTTGATATAATTTATAGTAATGCTTTCGAAAAAACATGGATGATTAAGGACGGCACTTAAAAGTATTACACTTACAGGTATAAGTCTAATTCATCCGGCCCTAGAATGTGCACGCGTAACATGGTATTCATATGGGCTGTACTAGTTCGATAAACTTTAGCCTATTCACAGCTTGTACTAAAATGTATTTATTTTGAGTATGGTCACACAGAATCTGTAACAGAATCAATAAAAAAGTGAAAGCCGTTTACAACTCCGTGTAACGCCGAATTGGAGCGCAGCTCTTGAGGAGGAGGAGGAAGGGTACTCAGGGGAGGGTATACCCCTCCTTCTCCTCCGGGGGGTGGGGTCACGTGACCTCGGGGGAGGGGGGTCACGTGACCTCGAGGGGGTCACGTGATCCCCCTTGAGGTCACGTGACCCCCCCCCGACATTTCCCAACATGTCGGGAGGGGGGTCACGTGACCCCCGCGACGTGTCCCAACATGCACCGCACGTGACCTCGGGGAGGGGGGGTCACGTGACTTCGGGGGTCAAAGACCCCCAGGTCACGTGACCCCCCGAGCCCCCCCCTACATGTCCCAACATGTCGGTAGGGGGTCACCTGACCCCGGCGACATGTCCCAACATGCACCGCGCTGTTACGCCGACGGTGACGCCAACGGCGACGCCGACGCCGCTCAAGCCTGAAACGGGCGCCTAAGAGCTGCGCTCTAAAAAAAAAAGCTGAGCTACCAGCCTTGGCTCTACAAAAGAAGTTTGTGTTTCTGATAAAATGATTATCCCCAAACTTGAAGCACTCGTACACTACTAAATGCTGCCCTTTGGCCTGTTTCCATTCCTAACATCCTAACATTAATGCTGCCATATCAGTTCAAAAAAGGCCGACCTCAATTTTCCTCGTTCGCACGGATTCACAGGGACCGTCAGGCTATCTCGGACATTTCTGCCGCATCGTCCCCCGTGTTTGCTACGCCTGCCGTTATCTCCCTGCAATCAGCACCGCATGTCCTAAATGCCAGCAGCCCCTAAAACACAAATGCCACTGCTAGCACTAAAAGTACATACGCTATGTATGGCAAACGTGGTTGCTACGCGCCGTTTATTTTTGTTTTGCATCCTAAAATAGGCACCTATTTCAAAGTCACGTTTAGAGCGAGGGTCTTGGATACCTAAAGAATAAAAATAAAAACGAATTCTTCGTTCGAACGTTCAGTCGTGTCTAGAATTAAGGGAAAAGATAGATGGAGCACGGAAGAGTCAGAGGAGGTTGTAAAGGCATGGAAGTAGTAAGATACAAAAAGTCGTGATTGATGTTTATTTTGGACAGTCGAACGGACGTCAGATAGGGGAAGTTTTGTTGACTGGTTTAATATTGGGTCGCTGTCAAGCACGCTAAAGCTCGGAGTATTGCGCTTGCTGTCGGTGCCTGTCACAAAAAAAAAAAATCTCAATTCATGAGATAACCGTTATATATTGCATGATATTGATTCCATGACAGTACGCTTATCCATCGCTAGCCGCTATATTCTTGCTCGTAGTACGAGATGCCTAAGAATTTTAGTGACATTCCTGGAAGTAGGCAGCGCGGCAGTAAATGCGAATAAGGGATCGGCAATGTTTTCGTTTATCGCTTTAGCTATAAGGCTCTGATCATTAATGAGCTGTACCTACGTAGATCTTGCACTTAGTACGTTTTCATGTTCTATAATAACCCTTCCAAATAAACTCCAGAAAATTCATTGGCATTCTATTAGCTTCAAAAGCCTCACTGTGTCGTGAGAGCAGTGAGTGACCGTGAACAGGATGTCGCATTTAAATTCACAACTGGTGGGTCAAAACTTGTTGCGTTTTCCTTGCTGCTACCAGCCTCAGGGAATGACACAATCCATTGGTTTACCAACACGTAGTCGTTTACTTACTGACACCACCGCGCTCCGCAACCCACACGTCCCCCGCGCATTCTTCTGTGCCGGCCTTTTGTCAGAGGCGGTGCACCGCTCGCGAGGACTCTTACGCTTGACCATCACGCGGTGGAGGCGGCCAGAGATGGTTTCACATGTGGCAACCTAATGGAACGCTCTGTGCCACCAGGGTACCCACAACATTCGGCGAAGACTTATCTCCACTCTCCAAAATAAATGGGCGTGCATGAAACGGGCTGCTACTATTTCATTTCTTATTCAAAAATGTAATGTACTAATAGATAGGGAATAGATATCACTGTTAGATATTTATATTCTCTTTCAACAATTTTTATACTTTTTAACATTTTAAAATTCCACTGACAGACAAAAGTTCGAGTTTCCTTGTTATCTAGGTAAACATTTATTTAAAAAAAAACTATGGCACAAAATATATTTGAAAACACCCAATACTTGACAGAAAGCCGCGTATAGTCCAAGTCAATAGTTCTCAAGCTATTGATGTTTTGCGGATCCCTCGTGGGTCGGCAGAGATAATGGAGGTCACCGTTTGTGGTGAGGGGAAGGGAAAGGTATAGGTTAATTATAATAATTATTTAATAAACCGATAGAACTGAGGGCTAGTGTGAAGTAGACTTCTCTCATTGACATACACATGAGAAAACTCACAGGAAAATTGGATCGTTTCTTCTCAATCTTAAAAAAAGTACAACTTTTATTGCCGGGCTCGACTGATGATGCGGAGTTTGTGAACCCCTAGAATTCCTTCGCGGACCCCAAAGTGTCCGCGGACCCCTAAGAACTACTGGTCTTAGTAATGCGACGAGCCATGTGACCCCGTGACCCCGATCCGTCAGCCCAAGTGACATGGTCTGTGCACCAAAAAGAAAATGCAATTAACGCTCTTCTCGTGGACGGGCTCGTCGGGTGTCGTCGGGCAGCGGGTGATTGGACCGTCCCATGCGCGAGTCCTCGCCTTCATTTGAATGCGACCATCCCCACTGTCGGTCTGGCGGCATTCCACTTGGAAGCAGGCCCAAGCTGGCAAAAGAGGTCTCTGGACACATATTTATACAAGCACGCTTATATGATTTCCAGCATAAGCTTAGGACTTAGATCTGTATCTTTGTTGAAATACCAAACTTCTTTACTTTAATGTAAAAGGGAAGACAAAGTCATTGTGGAATTTGTTGTATGGATGACGAGACAGTGTGACATTAGTATGCGCTCATAGCCGTCTGATATTTATAACAGATTTACGCTGTAAGAAAGAAACACATTCATTTCAGTACGGCCGCGCTATATAGGGTATTAGATATGTTCATCTCGCAGTTGTAACAAAAAAAATATGCCGGAAGGGTGCGTCTCTAAATTAAACCTAGCAAGGGTTGATTTGAGTGAAGAAGCTCTCAGAGAGGATGTGGAACCCGAAACTGTAACAGAGACTAAGAATATAAAATCGACGACGACTTATATGTACATGCTTCCGTTTTCTTCCCTTCTTCGCTTTTTTTCTATTTTTATGTTTTAGCAACCACGTCAGTAATCATGTTGAGCAAATCTTGTTTGAACACACAGTGTAGGTTGTGCAAGCAACCGTCCAATCACATCACCTCACAAAGGCGCCCGATTACCGCCGCGATTGCTGACCTTCTCTTGTCTTACCTGGATGCCGAGCAAGTAAAGCGAGCGTTGACGATCCTCCACAAAGGCCAATGACTGGGGAGAAAGACAAAGTAGAATCTGAAATGGCAATAACCTGCCCTGCTGTGATGATGATGAAATGAAGTTAACGTAATAAGAGGAAACACGAATAAACTGAAGGTCGGTTATGGCGGCGCCCATACACAGCTGCTGCAAAGCGTCTATATCAAATTTCGAAGCTCGAGGCGCGGAGAATGGCAAGGTTTCATTAGAGTAATTTGCACAACCATCAATTTAGCCCCAAAGCATGCAATTAGTAATACTTGTTTCTACTTATTTTATGAAAGGTTTACAGCCTGTACATAAAATATAAAAACATACAATGCAATATTTTTATTTAAAAAAGCAACGATACACGTCAAGTAAAGACATTTTAGAGACACATTCACAGATTATACACCAAGAAAACTACTTGATATAAAATGGCGCAAAATATATCGAGAGGAGCGTCTTTAGGGTATCCCGACGATTTTTGGGGCTACCCCAAATAACTATTATTTGGGAATCACCACGGGCCTTTACTTTTTCCGGTATGCTATTTCGTATCGCGAATATAGTTATTGTGACATCTGAAAGTGAAAATGATGCCGCAACCAACATTCAAAAATACCCGTCCCTACCGCAATCTGGATTATGGAACTGGAAATCTGTTTCTGGAAACCTGAAATCCAGATTGCAGGCAAAGGAATAAGTTCAGAAAACCTGAAATCCAGATAGAACCCAGATTGATTTCCATTTCCGTAATCCAAATAACAAAACGTTATACGGCGTTGTTTTTTTTTTTTTTTGGTAGTACGCGCTTTTTTGTGGCGTGACGTCAAGGGAACGTAGACTTGCAGGTCGAGCGGGCATTCTAAAAATGGACTCTACCGAGCATTTGTTTCGTGTTGTTGCACGGGTGCTGGAGCGAGTTTCTATAGCATTTATTCATTTGACACAATGAAACTGCTTGTAATTAGTTGCGAACAAAGTCTGCAGTACAATGAGTGAGCCCCTGCCTTCCCCTGACGTCACTTTTTTATCGTTGCCAATGGAGACTTTCACTTTAAAAAAAACACGGTGAGGACCAAAATTGTGAATTCAATAAGCTCGAAAATAAAATAAAAAAATATATTTTAGGGGCGAAGCTCCTTGGGGTCTAGCCTTGTCCGTCCGTCCATCCGGCGTCCGTGCTCACATCGATTGCCATCCCATCTCCCTCCTCCTCCTCCTCCCTCCTCCTTTCTGCGCGGTGCATTATGGGATATTTCCCATGATGCACCGCGCGGTCACGCCGACGGCGACGCCGCTCAAGCCGGAAACGGGCGCCTAAGAGCTGCGCTCTAAAAAATCTAGTAACAGCAGGTACATAACACTAAGGAAAAAACAATTCAGACATTTGCGTTTGAGCGCGTTGCATTGAGGGACAGCTTGGTTTCAGTCGGTTGCAGAAACGCATTGCCAGACATGCGGGCGACGTTGCCTTTTCCCAGTGCATCGCCACGCACCACAAGAAAGTTAAGAACGAGCTCCGCTTTCCTGCACGGAAAGAAATGCCCAGAGTCGCGGCGGACCAGTAAAAAGCCGAGAGAAAAAATACACCATCTTGAGCATGCTCACAAAAGGCAGATAATGTGTTTTTCAATGAGCTAGGCACATGGTATGTGTATGTAATGTCATGAGGCACTATTGTGAAGAGTATGGGCGGGGAACGCCGGCGCACGTGGCCTTCCATACATCCTTAAAGAGACACTGACAGGGTGTTTATGCTCGCAAGGTTTTCATTTCTACATGATATATGAGAGCCGATCTACCTAGAAAACAATTCGCTGCTCGAAATTCATATTTCTCTCTGCCCGAAAACGGCCCATTGAGAACAGGCCGGTTTGAGTCACCCTCACTCCCTCCTCCGTGGTCACGTGCCGTTTTCTATGGTTTACACACAACCACCAAAGATAATCCAGGTCGTGGGTCATCGAAAGCACACACATGCAATATTAAAAATAGAAAATAAATATTATAGCTATATTTGTGGCTCCCAAAAAGCTGCAAATACGTTGATTGGGGAAAAGAAAAAGTATCACAGCCACGTGACTTCCCCCAGCTCTGTCGTATATATTCTTCTTCCTCCACAGTCCAGTTTCGATTTCGGTTTCGAGCAGTTGCGTTTTTTTTTTTTACTTGATTAAAAATATACGCAACTCTGTATTAAAATATTGATTGGGTAGTCTCCTGACACCATATTCAATCGCATGGCAGAAAATACAAAAATAAAGTTTGGGGTGGTGTCAGTGTCCCTTTAAGGGTGATAAAACAGCGTAATGAAGAGAAGGCGAGGGACTGTGAAGGCATGCACATTGGAGTGAGCGTACGTCCCAGATGATTATGAAGTATTGTACTTAGCCCGGGAGTAAGGAGAGCTGATAAGAAAAGAAAGAAGTGACTCCTGTTACGTTTGTGAAACACCTTTCGAGAGTGCTTGAGAAAATGGGTGCAGCATGAATATATTTGACGCGAACAGGGCAAAACAATAAGTAAAGCGAAACAATTCCTAGAGAAAGGTATCCTGCTTTATTTTGATTTCGCCGAAAACTGGACAGTTGTACTGCCTGAAGACGCTCAGTCCTATCACTGGCAAAAGACGCAAATTTCGATATTCACATGCGTTGTGACAACTAGAAAAGGAACGCGTAGCTGCGCCCTCATCAGGGATGACACCAGCCACGATTCCGCCCATGCATGCTACGTCGTTGCGAAAATTCACGAGTGGCTCGAGGACGTTGCTCCCCTGTACGCGGATATGACTTACGTCAGTGACGGTGCGGCAAGTCATTTTAAGAACCGGTATCGACTTCATGAGCTCACGAAAAGCAATTACCTGTCGGTCAAATGGCTATTTTCAGCTACTGGGCATGGCAAGAACGCCTGCGATGGGATTGGAGGCCTCGTCAAACAGCCTGCAACTCTTTTCGATCTCCGCGGGCCTGCCACATCAGCTATTAAGTGTGCGTCAGACATGGTGGACGTCCTCGAGACTAAATTACCAAATGTTGCACTAATTCACCTGCCAAGGCCTGACGTGCAGGTGTTCAGGAAAATGAAAACGAGAGACTGGGATTCCGTCCGGCCCGTGCCTGGAATTCAATCCTGGCACTTCTGGCAGTGCACACGCGTCAACCCACTGCGGCAAGAATTGCTGGTATCAAGAACGGAAGCGTCTACAAAGAAGCCACTTCGGAAATTAGACTCGCTTCCTCTAGCGTCTGTGAGCAGTGTAGTGCAAAGCGGTCGTTTCCTTTATGTGGCGTACACAAAGACCCTAAACACCGGCTATTGAAAACAGGCCCTGCGAAGCATGCGACATAAGAGAGCCTCTTGATCGCTCTGGACCACGCGCATTTTCTGCGACTCTTATACAAAACGCACAAAAAAATTGTAATTTTAGAACTACCGTCCGCCTCTGTGCCGTCAATTTGTTTCTTTCTGACCACCCTCAAACATTTTTACACTTTGTAAAAATAATGAATTTGTCATCTATGTTTATCTACACGCCCCATTCCCAGTGATGCGGTAGTCTCAATTGGGTAATATTTCTAGCTTTATAACTTTTAATACACAAAAATAATGCAACAGGTTTTTGCAGATTCTGTTAATACCTATCATTGGCCTTAATGTGGGAGAGTATAAAAAAATAGAAGATTACCTTTTTTTGAATTGAGTTTCAAAATAACTCCTAATTATTAAAATGACCGCCTTTGAGAGTGTCTCATACACTTATTTCGCTGCCCAGGATAATCATATTTAGCGCCAATATCAGCAATATACGTATTGCTAATATTGCTAATACTTATATATGCGGAAAAAATGTAAGTATTTTTGGGCAATGTGATTTTTTTCGAGAGATTAACAACGTTGATACTTAATTATAAATATTTTGAGGCAATCCTTCCTATACGTAGTTCTTTAGTAAATATTTCTAGGCCTGCAGGCACAACAGTTTGTTCGGGAGGGGTGACTCAAATGCCAACTTTGCGCAATTCGCAGAAAGCACTTCGCACTGAGAAGTGCTTCTAATGTTTTTCCTCAATAACACATTGTTTTTTGTTTGTTTGTTTGTTTTTTGTAAAACTGATTTCGGTTTTGTTCTGATGGGTATTGAGTCTACCAAATATTTTTTTGCAAATATTAAAAACGGTCATTGGACATGGTCGGCCATAATTGTCTGAAAACACCCAATAACGTTTTCACGAATTTCGATTTAGCGTTCAGAAACGCCATAGGTTGTAACAAAAAAAAAGTCAGGGTCCTTCTTGGTCATGGCAGCCAATTCTTTTTGTTGTACCGATATGCAATTGGCACATTCGTAATAACATCTTGCAGATCAGCTGCCTCTATTCCAGGCCGTGTGCTTTATTTCATTATTTTTATGAGAAAAAAAAGGAAGCTATTGTTGTTGTTTTTTTACAACTGCTGCGACAATTATTCTTTTGTAACTGGGCTCGAATATGTTTTCACTTTCATTTCGGAGTCCCTGAAGGTGAAGGTTAAATATTCTCTCCAAATCCAGACCAGGATTGGACAGATCCCTAGTCAAAGTTAAAGAACCCATTTGAAACATTCAGAAACACAAGAAACACTGTGAAAAAAACACTTTTAGGCACAGTAGTAACGCAAAGTACTTATCGTCGCATCTATAACATTTAGAAAAGCTGTAATGTCTCGTCTATATGATAAAAGAGGAATAATTTTGCATGTTTCCAGTTTTTCCCCAGGACTAGGCACAGTCATTTTGTTGTTCTAGATGTATTATTTTATTGACAATAGCGCAACTAAAAGAGTTTCCAAAGCTTAGGGTAAGATTTACCAGGTTAAAATCTAAAAATGGAAACTCACAAAAAAAAACTATCACAAAACCAATCGGCGGTTTGGTCAATCATTTTCAAACTGGAAACAATAAAATTAATATGCTTACGGAACATGCAAGTGTAACTCGCCTATTTTAGTTATTACCTTTAATTGGCTAATTGTGTATAAGCTGGCCTCTAAGATTGCTGTGAGTTTCAAAGGGCATATCAATTATTCAATCAACACTTTGCCGCGGCACCCTACGCCTTACAGCTCGTATTCGGAGCACCTCACTGTACTTTGTTTCACCTGACGGACTGCAGCAGGGCGCCGCAAGCCATTCCAACAAATCCGGCGATGTGAGAGTATCGCATGACTCAGCTTGCGCATCTCGCCTCTGCGCCCCTCCCGAATGTCACGTGACACCAACACGGCGTAGCATTGGCTCTCGTGGCTCGTAGCGTTCACTGCAGTCCATCCTAAGGTGAAACGGATTAAACCAGCCTCTTCAAATTGTGTTTGCCAACGAAGTCTTGCACTATGCAAAGCGTAATCTTTTCCTCCATGTTGGCAATTGTAAGAATGCTGAGTTTTTATAGCCGACTTTGGATTTGGAAGGCCAAAGCACTTTTTATTTTTAAAGAGTATGCATTTGGTGTCCCTGCGTCCTCATTTCTTGCATACACAATGCGGTGTGCACCACGTTTCTAGATAGAAATGTCGGCGTTACTGAGCTACAATTTTTTATATAGTGTGAACATCTTTATTTTGTTGCATCCGCTGGGTTTGCGAATAGCGGGACCCGGATACCCCGAACAGTTTAAAAAATCATGAAGTAATAATGTCTGCGACGTGAACTGCAGACGGCTGACTTGCTGAATCGTAGAACCGCTCCTAATTAACTCACGAAGTGGTTGTCATCTAAAAAGAAATTTAGTGTCAATCCCGGTTGATGTCGTTCAGCCCTCGCCTAATTAAAAAAAGTATAAACTCAAACGCGATGCTATGTTTGTTCCGCAGAATGGGAAGTCATTTCTTCGCTTTGCCCGTCGTTGGTTAAACTAAAAGGGCTAAATACGGGAATTCCAGAGAAAAGTGAACCGTGTTCTTCGACCCGGAAAAATAAACTACGCATCACAGAAAACTCAAACTCTGTTAGAATATGAAGCTAGCTTTTAGGATATAACGCGAAAGTTTAAGAAGATGACGTTACCTGTATTAAAAGAAAATTGAGAAAAACGACGTTTTTTTTCTATAAGCTGACGGCCACATAAGCCTTGTATCGCCAAAACAACATATTATATTGTGGACCCTTGTGGGATTTATATCAGTGAAATCCACTTGTCATCAAGAAATAGAACATCGTTCTCTCTATTGCTGACAAGTTTGTTCCACTGAATTGTGCGAGACATGGGCCCACAATGGCACTTCTTGCTTTTGACGACATTAGGCTTAGGTGGATGTCGTCTCATTGAGACATATCGTTTTTCTCGGTTATCTTTTCATCCATATAACGACATGTTCTCAAACTTCCGCGTTATATCCCAACCGCTAGAGTCACATTCTCACCGAGGTTGAGCTTTCTACGTTTCATAATATATTTTCACCGAAAAACACTTTTCGTTTTTCTTGTGAACTCGTTCTAAATATCACATTCCCTATTTGAAACCAATGTGACTGACAGGACTGTAGTCATGCCACAACTCCGCAGCAGATGGAACGGAAGCTAGATGTGCTTTTTGGTATAAACACTGTCCGAGATGCCTGAATTTGTATTTTAAACGTTCTGTCTTAGCGCGCGCACCAAAGGAAATTACAAATCCCAACAAAAAAAAAACAACAAAAAAACAAAACGAGACGGGGTTTTTAACTTTCGTCGGGACTATACTGATGTTCACCAAAGTAACCGTAGTAATAAAAAAATCAAGTTCGCCTTCATTTAAGTGTCTTACTTATTTACTGTATGTGGGAAATTCAAATGTACGTAGGCAGATGCACTTCAGTTAAGCTATGCGTTATTTTATCGAGGCATAAAACATTTCAAACTTCAACAGCATTGTTTCTTTCCCCGTTAACCAAATATTGTAAGAACTACCTCACACAGCGTTACGAACAATGCCCAAAAACCTGTTCTCTTTTTTTTATGTGAAAACGACTATAGCTTCTTTTTTTTATTGGTATTCGTACTGCCTGCAATTTCAAGGTCGCCCTTTTTTTTCGTTGCTTTTCGTGGTGCAGATCAACACGGTGTTTCTGATCAACATCATCCGGATCTTGCTGACCAAGTTGCAGTCCAACACCTCCATCGAGACCATGCAGCTCAGGTGGGACGCCTCTTGCAGGTTACGTGCTCTTCCAAACACTCTCGTCAAGTCTTGATAGTCTTATACCACACAGTGCATGCGGAACGCGAGGCCTTAAAGCCGTAGTCGCACTTCTTAGTATATATAATATTTAAAAAGAAAACTCCGCAGACACTATCTGAGTCACGTGCCTTCCTTGTATGATGCTCTTGTCACATTGGTCATAAAACAACTGTCTGCAGTAACGTTCGAAGCATGCATATGTACGAAGCAAACATGTGTCCAACTTGCCCGCCGCGTGTCCGCAGCTCATTCTCTCATGGTGTAAGCAGAAGAACACCCTGGCTTTTGTGCGACGTGTGATCAGTGCGCCTGCGGCTTTCAAAGTGGTGCGGTGCGACCAGCTTTACCCAACTACGAGGTCCCCCAGACACTCTGGTGTCTCGCATTGTACCTTGCATCGAAAGCCTCGATCAAAATTATTCTCGGCTTCTATAGCGGTGTCCTCCTGCAGCTGTAGCGTGGCGACAGCCTGGACGCTGCTGCACAATCATAATTATTATGTAATGTAATCAACTTTATTGACTATACATATGCCGTTTCCTTTATCTGTTCGATCATTTATAATGTATATTTTATTTGTGAGTTATTTTAGCAAATATCGGTTGTTCTATGTTGGATTGTTTTTTGAGGGGTCTTTGTTCTTTGTACACGGACAAAACAGTTTTGAGGACCACTTTATTTATATTATGGCATTATATGTTTTTTTATCTAAGGGAAGAGCCCAAAATTATGTTCCGCTTCAAGAAAGGTATATTCAAAGAGGCACCTTTAAAAAAATACGTACACTGTAATTGCCATAAAAATTCTTCCAAACTTTTGTGTAATTCAAAATCAACATTATTATTACGAGGACTCCGACAAACCTTCAAACATTAAAAAAACGAATGTCTCATTTAAAAAAAAAATGATGTAAAACGAATAATTGAAAATATCAAGGTATTCTTCAGCCACAAATTGAAACTTTTTTTGTTTTTTAGGGTATTATCTTTCTTTTTTAGGACATGTAAATACAGTCCTTTTTTTTTCATTTTTCTAAGAGGTTCAAGAAGAAAAGTGTACTTTATCTCCAAATGTTCCTTGCGTCGTTTGGTGGTAGTCACTTCTTTTACTAATATAATTTTCAGTTCTTTGAAAATGTTCAAGGGTTACTGGAAGTGTTTGAAACACTATGGGTGTGCGTTTAAATAAAAAATTATTCTCGATTGATTGATACATGGCAATGCAAAATAATGGCAGTCTGAGATTAAAAATAGTTAGGTCTAAGCTCCCCTATTCCTGATTCTGCGATTGACACAAAAGATCCTAACTCTCTAAAGGCAATATTGTTTTAAAATATACACTTAGATATATTTTAATGCCCAGGGTATAGCGTCACAAATTATAGGTTATGTGATAACGTGAATCGTGGGGGCAAAATGACCACGTAAATCATAACGATCACGTGATCGCGTAACCTCTAGTGATGAGGTAATCTCTTGACTGTACTCCCACCATTGAAACGAGAACGTTCTTACAATACGAGTACATAGTAACTATGACAATCCTTCGCTCTGCTGGTTTAGGGGTAAGCATTATATACGGTCCGAAAGGTCCGTTGTTTGATTCCTGTTGAGGGCTGATCTGTTTTTAATAAAGATGCTTGGTCGTTTGATCATGTTTCTGTAATAACAATTTGTGACGCCATTGGCTAGGAGATCAACCCTAAAACACATTATGTGCGACAAGGACCGTTTTTCTTAAATCCTATTAAGTGTAATTAGTACATGTATCTAATCATTTAAAACTCTAAAACACAACTTTCAATATACTAATTGTGGCGATTATCCTCCCATCGAACTTATGCCGAGCATAATAAACACACAGTGAGCACGGCAAATATGTAACTGTCCCACCTTAGACAAAACAAAAAACTGTTGCCATTTTCATTTTAAAAAATCACACTCGTATAATTCAGAGATTCCGGACGGCAGCATACATCTAAAACGAAATTGCTGTAAGGCGCAGAGCAAATAATTTTGCCGTGCGTGAACAAGAACTCAGAAGAGTACCTTGTCTTCTATCTTCAAAGTAATTGTTCATGTATAAACTCTTACATAGCAAATCAGACTTTTCTTGCCTAGTTAATGCAGAGAACAAAGCACGTCACATGTCGCGATCATCCTATTCTGGACCCACAACCAATCGAATTTGGGAATTGGCCGATAAGAACGCCGAAAAAGCAAATCACGAATCAACAAGCATTCTCCTAATAAACCACACCCTGCATTCGTTAATCTGGCAGTGACTGTAATCGGGGACAGGTTAAGAATGCACAAGAAGCTCCGCCCCCAGCACGGACTCGTCGTTTACCGCCGGGTTTCGATTCCCCCTTGAATGAATTGTTTTAAAAGGCAGAAGGCTCGCACTGAGAGGCAGAACATCTGCTGCAATCTTAACCTGTGACTGAATATATATGTAATTACCCGTAGAAGGGCCACGAACACTGTCCACGATTGTTGCTGAGTGTATGTCTGTGATCCTCCTCAACTCTTCGTTGCTGGTCCCCCTCCTATCTTCAGGAAGGTGTCCAAGGCGACGGCGCTGCTGTTCCCGCTGCTGGGGATCACGCATCTGTTCTTCTGCATCAACCCCCGTGACGACGCGCACTTCGAAAGTGCCTACGTCATCTGTAACGCACTGCTCCAATCTTCACAGGTACGTATTCATCACGATCAGTAAACTTGAGACATGCATTTGTTTAGTCGCAAGTATCGCTGCCACGCTGCGCCAGTTTCATTAGGACGGCTAAAGTCTGCCTAGTTAGCACCCTTGGATTCTACGACAGCCAGAGTATCGTCACTCCATTCTTCGATTGTCTCGTAGGCGACGCCATTTTGTTGCCTTCTGCGGAGGAGGCAATTGACTTTTTTTTTAAACCCTGCACCATCTCCTCTTTGCCATTGTTTTTTTATCACGTTGTCGTAGCATGACGGCTGTCTGAGGGTTTGGCTAGAACTCCGACTCAATCGCACACTTTGTTCCCGAGAAATGGCGACCATCGATCTTGGTTCATGGACATTTGAAAATGCTTCATTGAGGATAGCTGCGATTCAAAAATACAACCCAGCTCTAGACATGGTGTATCTATAGTCGACCCAGTAGAGGCCAGGTCTCCAGTACGCGTTTATTCCCCCTGCCTGACCTTGGCTGCGCGTATGACGAAGGCAGAAAGCTCTCCCCGAGACGGATCATCAGTTGTGTCTTTAACTCGTCACCGACTGTAGCCCGCTGTGAAACGAACTTAAAGCTTGTCATTATAGCTCTAACTTACGGACAAACCCTAGGAAACGACAGCGGTCATAATAAAGTTCTACCTAAAAACTCAGTCAGTTGAGAATCACAAAAGATTCCTCATGATAAGTTATATCGTCGATTGCAGTTTTTTACCAAAAAATACGTTTTGGGCATTCTTAGTTCCCTGTCTGTGTCGGCTGCTCGAAAATGTAAAAATAAAATAATAACACTTTACTCGGCGATGTTTACAAGGTTACCGTAGTTTCTGAGGTACTCCGGTACTTTCAAAACTACATGGGCGAGGGAGAGTGACTTCGTTTAGCGTATCTTTCACACGAGAGCGCACGAGAACGAGTTGCAACACGAAGTCGCATGCACGGGCAGCATTACGAGGATGCAGTACGGTGGATACTAGGCTTGATTTATCCTCGACAGCGTCGCACAGAAACTTTGGAGAGTCCGAAAAGGCAATCGAAGAGCATAGCTTCCAGTGTTGGCTTTCATGTGCACTAGTCCTCTAGCCCCTGTCGGGATTTCCCAAACTACATCTATTTTTTCTTATTTTACATTCAACAAATATGATAATGTTTCAATTCATTCTTGATTTGGAACAACGTTTTGATTTCCTTAAAAGTTACGATGAAATAAATTTCTTATTGGGATAAATTATTGCATATTGTCATTTTATTAACAGCATATTGTTTTGTGGTAATAAAAAAGCTAGAGCACAAGGGTAAGAAACTGAAAACCTGTTTTTTGTATGATTTTTTTTCAAATAAAAGCGGATTATTTCTTATTTTCACTTATTCAGAAAGTTCTCCGTCTTTTCACCGTTGTGGCCCAAGGCATATTCAAACTGCGTATTGGACACTAGCACTGAGTCCAATACAAGATGAGAAAAAAAAATCAAACACATATGCCTAAAGCCACCATGGAATGTTGTAAAAGAAGAGCTGCAGGAAATTGTGTGCATTATAAAGCACTCGTTGCTTTCGTTGTTATTTGTCTATCTCAGCTAGAATGCTCAAGATGGGGGTAAATCATTCCACCTTCACGTAACGGATCAAAGTTCCTGCAGTATTCGACGAAAGGCAGTGAACGCAGATACCATAATAAATATAACTTAGACTGCCTATATAAACGCGGATTGCATTACCTACAGGGGCATAACTTTGCCCGTATGGTGAATTCAGTGATGGTAAACCCAACCTAGTAACGTGTTAAGGGTGAAATCACTGTAGCGTACCGATGTCTTTTAGAATGTTGCTAAGCACACTGAATACACTAAAAAAATATTGCACTAAACACCGCCATTCTGCGAAACTCTCCTGCAAGCGTTTCGCAGAATGGGGTTAACTAGCAAGTTTGCTTTTTCTGTGTTGATAGCACGAAGATGAGTGATGCCCGAAGCGAGTCTGCTTAAGAAAATCTACAGACCAATTTCAAATCTCGGATAACAAACTAGTTATAGCAATCGCACCGATAACGTGCGGGTGTTGCGTGTACCGGCGACTTCATCAGCAAACACAATCCTTATTACATCCTACCTTAATCCTAACCAGGACCGAGTAATCCGCCCTTGTTACAGTGGATTACCTCGGTGTGTTTCCTGACATGAGTGACATAGTACCAGTCTTCTAAATGAATGGTTTGTTACAACCTTATGTATTTTTTACTCTAGACATTTGACGTGAATCTTACTGAAATGTAAAACACAACAAAGATCCGTCTCGTGTCCCTAGATTTAGTGATTTTGTGAACTGTTTTATTTTTATTTGGACTGAACTTCGTAAAAAAAAACGTAAGCTGCGGTGAAATTTAATTTTGATAAATGTCCTAAAAACACGAAGCTGCCGAAGAGCGTTGTTTTTTATATTTTATTTGCTGTCTTGCTGAGTTGCCTGTCTTCCTCGTGGACTGTCCAACGTCATCCTGCGAGAGGGCTCTAAAAATATTTGGTTAAAAAAAAAAAAGACATCTCGTAAGATTAATTTAAAAAAAATTTCAATTGACTTTTCAATATGACGGATGACTGGCGTTGCTCTCGTTTCATTTTCATTGTCCTCATTAGTAAACTGAGCGGGAAGGCACAGTGTGGGACCTGAACCCAATTATTTTTGGATTAACCTAGTTTCACGCTCGATTGACCCTAAATGCTTTGCTGTGCTTTGTTTCACCAGACGAGGCACGCATCATTTCATCCTTACAAAAAAGGAGTAATCTTTTATATAAACGTTCTTTCCACGTTCCTTATTGTGTGCGCATGACAGCATGCAAAAAAGAAACAAAAAAAAGACACTTTCGAAGAAAAAACATAGCTTCAAGAACTTTGTTAAATAAGTATAAGCTACGCGGAGTTAAAGTTTATCTTTTTTATATTTTGTGAACCGGACTAAAGTTACTAGGTTCCGGGAAAGTATCGACTACACTTCCATTTACACAAAGTTAGACCGCGGGAAACACAACGACCCGATGGAGTCGATCAAGCAGAACCAAAAGTGCATTGTGGCGGCGCTCGTTGTTCTTGTGGTACTGATTACACCGGCTAAAACAATCACGCGCAGAAAAGAAAAAAAAAGCAAGAATGCGTTGCATTTTTTGTTTGGGACTGGTTTAGTTAGAGTCACTGTTAGTTACCAGAGTATCGCATTCGATAGCGTCCGCTGCTACTGTTCAATTTTAGCTTTGATCAGTCATTTTGGCGCCGAAACAGATACGGTGGAAGGTAAAGTTGAAGCCTAGGCGAGTTGGTATGACATACTTAAAAGGTTAAAACAGCGCAAAAAACAACGTTTGTTTTTTGTCCGTTGTTTTTTGCGCTGTTTTAACCTTTTAAGTACGGTGGATGGGGCCTGCCAATTACCCCCCGTATCCTTTGCGGACGCGCCGCGAATTACAGTCGAAGCACGTGTATACAGCCGTAGCCTTATCAAGCGAAGCGTACCAGACACGTGACATTCTCGCGTGACGTCCCTTTTGTGACGTCAGCTCATGTAGACATCATTTTCCACTCAGAAAGTCTCGATAGATGGTGCTAGCTGTCCCCTGGACGCGCGCTCGCTCAAATACGCGCTGTTCAATTTTTTTTTTTGTATGTGTGTGGAGCAACGTTTTTTGTGAATATTGAATGCTCACATTTTTAGGTAATAAAAGTCAGCACGTCAAACATCCGACTCAAACTTTCACTCTGGTTTCTATTGACCCTTCTAGTATACAAGGACAAAATAGGTACACTTAAACGCCGTTTCAGGGCACGTTAAAGTCCTTCAGAACGAACTCTTGCCTCTGAAGAATCGACGACTGAGAACGGAGATCGCTTACCTTTTCTCCGATTCTTCAAAGAAGTGCGTTCTTAAGGTCTTTGTTTGGTGCCCGCAAAACGGGAGAATTACACGAGTAGAGGCTCAGTTAGCGATAGTGTGGATTCGACTTACGGGATGCAAATCGAAGCAGACAGCAACCAGGGTATACGTTTGCTGTGCACTCTAAAAAGCCTGTGCATTTCTCGCAAACACTGCAGCAATGAAAGCAGCTCACGAATGACGATGCGAAATACGTTAGACGCAGTCTGAGTTGTGACTTAAGCAAGCAAAACGTCACGCTTGCATGGCTTAAGTCAGATCGCTTTGGTTAAACATATGTTCGGCGTCGTCATTCGCTGAGCGTCAGTTGCGGTATTCTCTCAGTGTGCGGAAAAGATCAGGCTTTTTGAGCAATGCTCTGTGCATTTCATGGAAAAACGCGTGAATACTTATTCGCCGGAAAATAACATAAATCACTTGTTAGTCATACCGAATAGTATGTATTTTTATTAACATTGTAAAAGTTCAATTGTTTTAGTGACAGCATTTTTGTTCATATGTGAACGATGACAAACTTCGCTATATTTTAGGCCCAAACCTGTGTTCCTCAGAAGTTGTGTAAACACGAGCGACGAATCTAAGCAAAATAACAATCTAAAGGTATGTAGAGTGTGTTCAAGGTTCGCTGGCATTCCGGTGAAGCTTATACAGGGTGTTTCACGAAAAGTGGACAAATTCGATATTGCGAAAACTATGCGTCGCAACAAAAAAAAAGGCTTGGGTCGTTTTGGTCCTGAGCCAGGGGCCCATTTAGGAAAATTATTAAAGTCCGGGATAATTAGATCGTTATTTATTTTTGCGTAATTCACTTTTTTATTATTGTGTTTAAGGGCGTGGTTTCAATTAGAAACTTGCTGAGAATCATCGAAAAACACTAAATCAATAAATTGCAGAACGATAGAAGGCACGCGCGGCATTTTACGGCTTTCTGAAAAACCGCACAACTTCGACGGGTTTTTAAGTTTCAGTTTGCAATCGGAGCGCTTCTCAGCCCCGACGGCACCGCGCCTCGTGGAAAAATAGTGCAACCAGCCTCTGCTGCGTTGCGCGAGGAAAGCGCAGCAGAGGTTGGTTGCACTATTTCTCCACAAAGCGTGGTGCCGTCGGTGCCGAGAAGCGCTCCGATTGCAAAACGAAACTAAAAATCCGTCGAAGCTTTGCGGTTTTTCGGAAAGCCTTAAAATGCTGCGCGTGCCTTCTATCGTTCCACAATTTATTGACATAGTGTTTTTCGATGATGCTCAGCGATTTTCTAATTAAAACCATGCCCTTATACAGAATATTAAAAAAGTTAATTGCGCAAAAATAATCAACAACCTATTTATCCCAAACTTTGATCATTTCCCTAAATGGGTCACTGACCCAAAACCAAAACGACACAAGCCTTTTTTTTTTTTTGCGAAGCGTAGTTTTTGTTATATCGAATTTTTTCACTTTTCGTGAAACACCCTGTATATTGCTATTATGGCAGTCCTGTCTCGTGTATAAAAATGACCCCGTCGAGAATCTTTACTTGCTCTTTAAACATTCAAAACCTAAAGAATAAAGTACGTGGGCTATGAAAGGTGTCTCTTTATAATATTTCCTATGCCGGGCACCTTTTATCGGGCATCTGTTTTCTGGCTTCTCCCTGTTTTCATAGATTTTGAGCGTGCGGGTGATGCCTGAACAACAACACAAGCATCTTCGGACATATGCACGAGCGTAAAGAATGAAGCAATAATTATTTATTGCAAATCACACGTAATTAACTTAGCCTTCACTTTATTTTGATCGTCTACATGCACATGGAGTTAATGATCCAGTGCTGCTGCGTAGTTCTTGCCTTAAATCTTGGTTTTCCACATGTCCTTCGTTCGCTTGGCGTGCAAAAAAGCGCCGACGCCGTATTCGGGCTAATAGTGCCCGACATTGCCCATAAAGGCATGTATGAAGCTGTTTTACGGAGTTGAATTACATTAATATAACAGGAAAACACTCTAACTGACCAATATTTTCATTTATGTTACCGAGAAATGTTCCATACCATTTACTAATTTATTCGTAATACCTGCTCTTAAAATCAAGACCAGAAGGAAAAATGCACACGTTTTTCACCATAGAAATTCATTACAGGAAGTAAATTGTTGACTGGTAGCTGTCTGCTTCAATTTGCAACAGCAAACTACTACCAGCTGAACGTCTAGCGTACATTATAATAACTCTATGCTTCGCACCGCCATCTGCGTAGTGCACAAAATAATTTATGCTTAGTCGCGCTGACATTGAACAACAAAATGGCAGGTTGACGCCACGTGAAAACACCTCATTGGTTACCGACAACGTTACTACAGGGTGAGTTGCGGTGCTGTGTAAACCAGCCTACAACAACAAATCTTCAATCAGATCACGTACAGTTTTCACATTCCCAAAATCAAGAAATTCAAACGTAGTAAAACAGACACGTGACTGAAATCGCGACCATGTTGACTGCTTCACCACGTCACACAGCGTGCTGGTTTAGGAAATTCGTTAATCCGATAATGAACTGGAAAATGTTAATTGTCTTTAACTTCGTTTTTCTTTTTCTGGGGGGGGGGCAAGGAGGGGGTAATAACGTAAGAGCATAAACCCTTTATAAAATTTACCAAACTAATGGCGGTCATGAAACTGTATTTTATCGGGCACTATCCCTTTTGCACGTCGATGGCGGATGACATTTGGTTCTTCAATCTCCTCATACCTCCTTCTTGATTTGTTTCCACTTCAATGGTGGCTACATGAAAAGTTACAAGTACAAAATGGGGACCCCTAAGCTCCTTGGTAAAATTTCTACCATCAAAGGGCTTAAGAGCCAAACTTGCGCCAAGAGAAAAGATTGATTGGATCGCACTCCGAAATAAGCAATTACGCAGCCGTTGCCTCTAATTCATCCGTCGTGTCTTACTGTGGTCTGCAACCTACAGGCCTCATAAATCCTCCAATAGGTATTATCTTCAACTTGTCTCCACCTCAGCCTTAAGGAGGCCGCCATTAGTTTGGCATAGATGTCATACACTGAGATGATGATAGTGATCAAAGTTTTCAGATTGAATTTTGAAAGGGTATATGAACATGTCAAACGTTAATTATCTTACTACATTACGCCCCCAAAAAGGAAACTTCAAAAAGATATTTAAATCCTCAAGAAGTACATAAGAAAAAGAAACTGTTGCGTCTTGTACATAGACCGCGCGAAGTAGTTATTATAAGATGTGTGTGTAGGAGGAAGAAGCAATGCTTTTGGTTTTTGGCATGCGTGTACGTCTTTATAAGATAACATATATAGGTAATCTAAAATGCACCCAGATATATCTTAATTCTCTAGATAAAGTTGTTGATTAGTAATGCTCCGAAGGGAGCCGGACTTTTCTAACTACAGTTCTTGAGGCGAAAACGAGTATAACTAATAAACCAATTTCGCCTTTTGTTCTAGTGGTTCCTATGACCACCAGCATATTACCAGGCTATAGGTACGCCAATTCTAGTTCTGTTTTCTTGAAAGTTCTGGTGCCATTGAGAAAAAAGTACCCTCATTACTCGACTATTGAATGGTACTCGTTCGCATCTGACCACCTCCGAAATCACAAAGGTGACAACTTGACTAGCGTGTTGCTCTGTTCTCGTGAATGAGTTTATTTACTTGGAGATTATATCTCGAAATTCAAGGAATGTGTATAATTTAAAATCATTGGTACAAGCAATACTTATTCGATGTAGCCGCAAAACAACCTCCGCTAATGCTGTTTGAAGCTGACACGTTGTCGCCTTCCTGCATTTATCCGTGGCTCCTTTTTCTACGCCCTTCTTACACCCTTCATGAAATAGAGTGTTTTCCGCGCAGGAGTAACCTGACTGGCGAAAATAATCCCTAGAGAAGTGGAACAAGAGGGACAAAGAACAAACACAAATCTCCAAACAGAGCTAGGTGACTAGTGCGCGACCGAAAAAATCCACGTGATCCTGGTATCGGACCAGGGACCTCTCCATTTCCAGTGGAACGGAATTAGAGAGGTCCCTGGTCCTCATCTCCCCATTTCTAGTGGAACTGGACAAGAATGACGAAAATAATCTCCAGGGATTATTTTCGTCATTCTTGTTCAGCTCGCTTGCAACTTTGCATTTGACCTACTTTATAATTATAAAGCGTGTGTAACCGATGATAGCGACGCATTCTTATCATGTGTAAGACATGTGTGTGCGTGTGCATCTCCCTTTTTAGTTCCTAAGTCACGGGTTTTCAGGATAATTAAGATAATAATAATCTTCATTTCTATTTAAAGGAATAAATGGGGGACCAAAAGAAGAAAGCTCCAACAAGAAGCTTGACTGGCCCTCGGCCCCATAAGGCAGCAATTGAACAAACAATTACTATGCAATTAAAACAAGAAGCAATCATACACAACAAATTACACATTAGCACATGGAATAGCGTAAACAAGACACCGAAAGTTCGAATATGTATATAGATTCTGCGCAGCGCTTTAGAAAATATTGTTTCTAGATTTATATTTTTTTCCTCCGGAGCTGTTTAAAAGCTTAGGAATTAAATACCCAAACATTTGCTGCCCATAATTTTATCTGCATGTGGGAACCTTCCAATATTAATTATGGCGGGTCATCTTACCATATTTCTTTTTCTAATGAGACTACCTTGCTTAAAAGACACTTACTTTTCTGTTTTCATTAATAATCTTGATTAGAAGTTTATATTCAGATAGGTTACGAATTTTTAACATCTGCAGATTACTAATCATGGTCCCAGTGGGAAATTCATAAAGTGCGTTGAAGATGGCTGCTCAACGCACTTTATTACTTAAGAACAGATAAGGGGCTTAAGAACAGCAAGAGTAGTGATATAAATGAGCTCCAAATAAAACCAGTTAAATTTGTAATGGACGTCATCGCGCCATGCCTAGTACACATATATAATTTGTCTTTATCGTCTGGACATTTTCCTGCGAGTATAAAGTTGGACAAAGTCTCAGTTATATGTAAAGGTGGCAATAAGCTCATTATAAGTAATTAGAGGCCTATTTCCGTGCTGCCTGTTTTTTCCGAGGTACTTGAACAAATTATTTTTACACGCCTTGACAACTTCGTTTGCAGAACACTGTGTGTTTACAGACTCCCAGTTCGGTTTTCGTAAAGGTAATTCTACAGAAGCAGCATTGTCATTTCAAAAATAAATTATTTTACAAAACATAGAAAGAAGGCTTGTTACTTTAGGCATCTCTCTTGATTTTAGCAAAGCGTTTGGATGTCCTCAACCACAAACGTTTAATTCAGAAATTAGATAGTTACGGTGTCCGCGGCACGCCAGTTGCTTTACCTGAATCCCACTTAAATAATAGTGAACAGTGTGTTCTTACCGAGAGTCATTGCTCTTCTTTCCGAAAATTCCCACTGGTGTACCGCAAGGAAGTATATTGGAACCCCTTATATTTAATGTTTTTATTAATGATATTTTAAACATACATGACGAAGCACAGTTTATTATCTACGCGGGAGACACTAGCTTGTTCCTCTCTGGAGATGAAGCTGATGTATTAGTATGTAAAGCAAATTCTATTTTAAGCAAGTTTTTAACGTGGTCTGAAATAAATGAGCTGAACACAACAAAAACCAAAGCAATTTTATTTAGGTCAACAAATAAACCTGTTGCTATAGATAATACAGTCAATCTTGATACTTCTTCGATTGAACTTGTAAACCAGCATAGAACCTTAGGTGTAATTTTTTCGGAGCACGTGACGCGGGATAATCATATAAATTATATAACTTGTAAAACTTTCACGGGTAGTTGGTGTAATGGCTCGCTGCCGTAATATTTTGCCACCTTCATTAAGCTAAATATTTATTATGCATTATTCCAGTCCCGCTTATACTATTGTCATCTTGTATGGACCACTACTACCAAAACATAACTTAATAACATATTATTGCTCCAAAAGAAAATTTTACGGTATATTGGAGATGTTTCTTATTATGACCTCACAGAATAATTATTTTCCAGATTTCAAATACTTCGTATAGAATCAATGTACGAGTACCGTTTGCTTTATACTCTTGTAGAATGCTTGTACGCAATTTCAAATCTTAGAAGGCATGAATCTGTTAGCACGCTCACACAGATCCATGGGTCCTCCCTCGGTCTCGTACAAATTATATGTTCCAGTCCTTACATTATAATCTACCGCTTCTGTTACACAAGTGTATCACAAACAACATAAATATAAACGCAATAAGTAAGACAGCCCATCGTTTGTACTTTTTTAGCATTGTATAACTTTTATGTGTTCTTGATTTGTTGCTGCTGCCAATGTAAAAGGATCCCCTACCTAGTCAAGCTGTTTTCAACAGCTTTTTTATGGCCTTTCCCGCAAGAGTTTCTGGAAATAAATTTGATTTGATTTGATCTGAACATTTGTTTTATTAAGCAGGTAAATTTTGTTTACGCGGGATACCCTGGTTGTGCCCCAGACAAGGATGCAATAACATAGAATCAAGCAAAACAAACCATTTAAAAAAAACTATTTTCACGCGAACTGGTAGAATTTTACCGTGGCGGTGTGTTAAACCAATAACACATGACAATTTGGAATTAAAATAATTTACATTGGTATCCAATTGTATATTTAAAAAAAAAGACACAGAGTGTTTTAAAATTATCCACGATCTCTATCGGACTTGAACCAAATACCGTAGGCCTCGACATAGATATTTGTTTACTGTTCAGACGAAAGAAAATAGCGTGTGTCTTTTCTGTGTTAATAATTAGTCTGTTTTTCTCACCCAAGCCGCCGAACTTGGCAAAGTAAAATTAACAGCATCCACAAGTTCATCACGGTTCAAAGAGGAAAGAAATATACTAGTGTTGTCTGCATCAATTACAAATTTAGCAAGAGGGTCTATATTCACACTATCGTTTTTATACAGGTTAAAAAGAGGGGCCCCAAAAATACTTCCTTGTGGAACCCCTGAAATGATATGGTCTTTATCGAAAGAATAGTAGTAATATCAATATCAATATTATGGAAGTAATGACTAAACTATGAGCTTAGGAGTGATCATAGCACCCTTGAATACAATAATAATCAAGTTTACAAAGCCGAATGTTATGATCCACAAAATCAAAGGCTTTAGTAATATCTATGAACACGCCTGCAACCGTTCTTTTCTTAAAAATTGTAATACAATCTAAAAAAATGTTTGTCTTATAAGAACTTTAGAGGTTCTTCGGCTTCTTCATATTTTCTCATGCCAAAGAGTTTTCATCGCCAAGTTGCCTCTCTAGGGCGCCAGGGTGCGATTGTGCTTGAAGCGAAACCGTTCTTCACCAGCTGAAAGAGTTTTGGGGAGTCGAAGAACCTTTCAAGAACGAATCTTTTTATATTCTTTAGAGTGTATATATTCTTTCTGTGACAAGAGGGCGTATTACTTTTTCGAGGTCTTTAGAAAATAAGGGGAAGATTGAAATCGTTCGATAATTGCTGCAATTTTTTGCCGGGCCTCTTTCTTGGAATTAATGAGAGATCACCTTAATTCCAACAAACTACTAAAAAATACACGAAGAGAGATCTTTAAAAAAAATTCATAACTTCTTGCAAATGAGGAAGCAACTTTCGAAAAGACGCCGCCTGGTAATTTATGGCAAGAGCTGCAATATCTAGAGAATGGCAACACCATGCAGAAGAACCGCGTGTCTTAAAAGATGTCGTTCTTGGCGTCAAACAAATCAATAAAACTCTAAAACAACAAAATTATCTGCGCACTTCGGAGTCCTCAAAGAAAATTTAAAAAAAAAACTTAATAATGTGTTAAGACGATAATGCATGTCCTTCTACACACGCGCGTGTACTCTAAGTTGTTGTCGGCTTCAGTTTTCCACTTATCAGTACGCGTGGCAGCAGTTCCCCGAACGGATTTCGAGCGCCTGCGCTAATTACTCTGTTCCAAAAATGCTAATTTTAATCTTGTTTCGCCACACGCTGGCAGTAATGCATGTGTCTCTCTTTGAGAAACGCTCGGAAGAGCGTGAAGCAATCCAGGTTTGTTTTTTCTTTTTTATATATTATTTTGTTTTGTATTTGTTTAATGCACTCGGCTTGCTTTACAGCTAGTTCAATGCAGACACGCTCTGCGAGGTTAGCTGCAGCAGGAGAGTGGCGCTCAACGTACAGATGGTTTGCACTGAATGTGACGAAACCTCTTCCCTGACAAATGACACCATCTGAGGCTGTCCAGCGAATGTCCAGTGCACTAATTCGACGCCGAACGTTAAGGCTTTTCCGATGTGTTGTGTGGCGGCGAACGTATTCTGGTACTGTCGAGAAAAGACCAGACTTGACGGAGAAATAAATGCACGTATCTCAAAAGCCTTCGTTTGGTTTTAAAGTAAATGCAGAATTTTTTTTTACCTGTATACTTTGTTTTTATTTTGCGTCGAGAGCACCCGCCTTTAAAAGCCAGGCGAAGAAGTGCAGCGTCAAGGCGCTCGTTGTTTCCGTGGGTTTGCTAAAGCATGCCGAACCAATCACGCACCAAAAAAACGCCCAATCACGGTACTCTCACCATGCGTGATTGGTCGAGTCGGTGATAGTACACCCAAAAAGACTACGAGCACCGCGACGATGCACTTGTGGCCTTGTCTGATTGGTTCTACCGGATTATAGCTTTGGCTTCGGTCGGACTTCAAGTGAAACGGAGGATAGAGTTCGTTTCTTTCAACACGACACAAGACTACGGTCTGTGAGTTCACCTTCTTGCTGAACACGAGACAACAAATCACGCACGATGATAAGTGGAAGCAACCTATCGAATGATCAAGCTAAGAATACAAATATATATCTAGAAAAAATTTAAAAAGTAAAATGCACTAGCGACAGGGTTGGGCAGTATCGCGATACAAATGTATCGCGATAGTAGATGACTCAACACATATCCGAATGCGTCTGCGCCCATAATATTGAACGGTTCAAGGGTACGTCATCAGTCACGTGAACGTGACCAGCTGTTCTGGTGATCTGATACCCAGGAAGGAGGCCAGACGTGGCCTCGCTGTGCGGACCCAGACTTCGTACAACTGCGACTCGTCTAGAGCGCGCTGTTTCTCTGAGAGCTCATACCTGTGCGCCTTTGCCGGCAATCTCATGTAGCAATCCACGAGGGTCTCTATTTGGATGACACTAGGCGAAGCTTGAGAACTGCCACCCATGCGTCATAGCGTCGGCGGGTGGGCGAGAAGGACCGTCACAACAGCGATGCCACCGTATCGTTTTGTTAACCTTAACAGAAGATAAGGCATCTGTTCCAGGATGCTTCAGGTGGTCCCCTATTCTCGAAAGTTCCAAATGTAACTGCCTGCACGATTTTCAACGAAGTCACCTACAACGAAAGTACGTATTGTAATTTCATGCAGCAGCGTGGGTAAAGTTTCATGTTCAAGGCCGCACCTACAGATAAAAGAATACCAGTTAATTCCACCGTGACGTCATGTGATCACTGTTGACAGGGGCGCCCTTATTGGACAGGAGCGTGGTGACGTTTTGATGGGATTTAGGTGACATGGAATTTATTTAGAGGTCGAAGTATTTTCGCATCACTCGTCAGACAGACAGGATATCAGGGAAGGGACCGCGGTCAATCCTCCATGAAACGTTTTTTGAGCCTATAGAAGACTCCTCTTCGTCAGGAACCACTACCTTGAAGGCGAAGTGCCAAGCCCGCGGGAAAGTAATTTCAGAATCAAAAACTTCCACTTCAAACTTCAAGCTTCAATTGGCCTCTCAAACAAATTTGAAAAATGTATTGCAGTATCAGTATTTCAGTATCTGTATTTATGCCCTCCCTAAAATGTATTCCTGCATTTGTATTTCCAAAGACTTTTTGCCTCCTTTCAAAATGTATTTCCGATACGTATCGCGATACATTATTACAGATATCTTTTAGTCTCAGTATTTTAGCTCCAATTTTCATGTATCCCAGTATTTGTATTTCCAAATACATTTTTGAGTATTTCTGCCCAACCCTGACTAGCGATAACGAGTGTAACATTTCACTTGCTTATTTTCTCTGCGCAAATCGACTTTTTGTTTTCGGATCTAATCGTATTATCATCTTTTGAATTCGCTCGGGTCCGTTCATTTTTCGCCGCGATCGGCTCTCTCCGTGTTCTACGCGGAAGCGCATTCACGGTCTTATTTTTAGTGTCTATTAGGACCGAGATGTTTCGGTGGCGCTCTCTTGAGGTTTCTGTTCGTGACGTCATTACCATAACGTATTATGCCGTGACGTCATCTTCTCATTGGTTGCGAACTGCAAGTTCCATGGTATGTGTACACTCTTAGTCTGGTTCCACATAAGATCCACTTAGTAAGTGGAACTTTTTTGCAAAAAAGTTCCACATACTTCAGGTGAAACGGCATTCCAGACACCCCGAAAAATATGCAGAACACTGTTCCGCATATCGTTATGGCATCCTAAATGGAACCATACCCGACTTTTAAACTATTCACATTTATGTGGAAGAAAGTTCACTTATAAACGATTAGCCTTGATCTGTCCCACTTATGCTTTATTCTTCCTTTCTTGTGTCCAGGAACAGCCGAAGCCTGAGTGCTGGTACACACAAATACACTGTACAAAAAGGAAACACAAAAACATTTATCCTAATAAAGCTGAATGCTTAGGGCATTTTTGAACGAGCGTTCACTGTCGAAGATATCAATCTCAGCACTAAAGATATCAATCTCAGCACTCGTTATAAACGAGCTTACATTTTAATACTTTCTATAAAAAGTATTAAAATGTGAGCTCTGAGTCATCGCATTCTTAAACCATCATCATCACCGTTGTCACCCTGACGCTGCCCTGATTTTCGTCGATGAGAGAAAAATTAATCTAGATAATGACGTCACAATGAGCATTTGTCCAATCGCCAACTGCGACCACAGCGTCGCTTTCGGTCGAACACGTCGCTAATAATCGCTGAGAGCTTAAGTAAGGTTACGAAACATATTTCTGGGCTCATGATGGTCGTGCGTCTTGATACGCGATTCGCTTTCAGGCGTCTTTATGAGGCAATGTCACACGGTGGTTGGTATTCAGGGCCACAGTACGCAAGAGGCCCGAGGCGCGACGACTTACATTACGCTTTTAAGCTGTCGTTCGCTTAAGCAACTAGATCTCCCTTGTCATTTAGTCTACCTCAAATGTTTCCGACACACGTCAGATAGTACATAACCGCGCACTGTAACTGTGCTAACTGACTGTAATAAAAGGTAGAGAAAAAAAGTAGAAAATTGCAACTCGCTGCAAAATAAATACTTGCAGAATGTTATTTAAGGAAGTGCACTCTGTAACAGCTCTTTTAAAAAATAAAATATTATCGAGATTTAGCTTTTTTTTTTTACCATGGGCACCGGGAATGCAGTCTACTTAATAATGCACACAACGGGATATGTCTTTTGCTAAACATTGTACTGGTAAAGGGCAATTCGAGATTATCGAAGTAACCACGCCGTAGAGGGCCATAATGCACGGTAGTTATCCTATTAGACCATTGATTTTAAAGCATATTTTAAAAAAATTGTGAATGTGCATACAGTGTACCTGTTTTGAGGAGGAGGCAGTGAAGTCAAGGTCCTTAGCATGTAAGTTCTTAAATACGTTTAGTCATAAAAATTGCCTGGATAGGAATAAGGGCTATCATGAAGGGAGTTTCACAAGACAGAGGCGTATTTCTTTTTCAGCCTGGCAATGATGCTGTACGGTAGCCTTCTTAACTGTGGTCAATCTTGACGAGAATGGACGCTTAAAAACACTAAATGTTTGTTAACCTCAGATGTAATATTATCAATAGAAGATTTTCGAGACAGGTTTGTGTTTATGCAATAGTCAAGATACTTGAATGATAAATCTTTTTTATTTGGCATAAGGTACCGGATTACTGGGTTTAGAAAATGGCACATTCACTAATGGACGCAAGCAATTCAGCTCGCGATATTTCAATTAAACACAGGTCATCCTTAAAGTCTATAGGAAGCCATTTTATTGGCAATATTCTAGTAAATAACAAGAATATCGGCAAACAGGCCAAGACACCTCCTTAGTTCATTATCATTATCATTAATTCAAAACAGAAAAATCAATGAAGACATTACTGCATTCTTTGTACTTCCTCAATTACCGGCAGGAATTGGGAAGATGCTTCTCTAAGTTGGTCAATTTCAATTTTAGCAGTAATGAAAGTATTCACCCAATTAATACCGAATTAATATTAGGTACTCGTAGATGTGCCATTACTCTGCAATGATGCACACGGACAGATGAATTTGAAGACTATAAGCGGTGTATTGTTTTGCGTGTTGAAATTATGATAAATAGAATTCACCCACTATAAAAGATGCATCACACCTATAGTTACAATTTTCGTGAAATTCATTTGACCTAAAAATAATACGTCGTTAATATTTAGTATTGTTTAACATTTTATACGTGGTACAGGAGATTAAAAACACACTCATTACATAAACATGCCTATATTTGCTTACAATGTCAGGAGATCCAGAACATGTACGGCGAACCCCGCATTGGAATAACAACACCTGGGTCTGATTTGAGGTGGTTCGCATCTCGTGGCTTGCAGTCCATTAAATAAACTCTCCAAATTCGTCTAAATGTCCTAAGCCGTGACACCGCGTTAAAGCGCACATAGTCGCTGCATCAGATACAGCAGAAATAGAGACGTTTACAGTAACCATCAAGGAGCGGTCGAAACAAAATATATATATATGTGTGTGTCTGCGTGTCTTTGTGCGTGTGTGTGTGGGTAGGTGGAACGTTTTTTTTTACT
The DNA here is from genome assembly GCA_037355805.1 of Ixodes ricinus. Classification (NCBI taxonomy): domain Eukaryota; kingdom Metazoa; phylum Arthropoda; class Arachnida; order Ixodida; family Ixodidae; genus Ixodes; species Ixodes ricinus. The sequence goes on from JAZHYW010051537.1 coordinate 85,801, forward strand.
TTTTATTTTAATAAGAAGCAAGAAATTAAATTAAAAACAATTTTGATATTGCTTGTTTGTTTTTTACTTTGTTATGTGTATTATTTGCAGAAAACTATCTATCAGCTATTTTTTTGACGGTGACCTCACAAACGTGTACTTACAAAATTGCTATATTTGTCGTTTTTACTGTGATGTTTGTCGGATATCGAAGGACATATCATTTCATCTTATAAAGGAAATTCAACTACAAAAAAAGCGTAGGTGTCTGATTCCAAGCACGGAATATACCTTCTCAGTATTCTACTTGGTATTTCTAAGACAGCTTTCATAAAACATGTTCACCTACGTATGTTTGCTAACAACTGTGCCCGAGAGCTTGATTTCTTTATCTGTTATAACATACTGCCGCTGTTACGAAGCAAACATTTGTTAAGTTGCTTCCCCATAAACAGGGATGATTAAAACACGCTTTACGATACTGTATGAATTTTTGTGCACACCTGTTTTTAGAGAAAATGTGTTGATGTGAAAGGATATGAAAAGGACGATAACCCATTCCGAGAGCTGCGAGCAGCATACAAGCACTTTACTTTGCTTCACTGTAAGTCAGAGCACAGTCAAAGGTGTGTAAGTTGCACAAATACATTTTAAAAAATACTAAAAGCATAAGGTCACGGCCCACTCTCAGGGTGTCATTGGATGTGCCGGCGATGGCACACGCTAAGAAATACAACCAGCACAGTCACGTGGCGCTTTCGGCGCAAGGTGACTGCTGAAAATAGGTAGGACTTGATTGTTCCTATCCACTCTCAGCATCGGCTGTGCTCCGATATTAGGTGAACCAATTTGTGGCGTTCTTTTCTGCGTAATAAATTAAATTTCTATTTTTTTTTCCAGGGACTGTCGGTATCTATCCTCTACTGCTTCGTCAACTCAGAGGTAAGTCGACCTTCCTGATACTACCACTTGGAGCGTTTCTATTCAAAGTTAAAGTGTTTTTTTTTTGTTTTTTAATTAGCTTAGACACCTTTTCACTTCGCATCAGCGTGGTAAAAGTGACGCTTGCGTGTTCGCACCCTGGAAATATCAGGGCACCGATCAAGAAAGAGCTGTAGCCACGAGGCTCGTAATTGCCTTGCCCTCTGCTGCCTTTGGCTCGGATCGTTAACGTGAGTAAACGAGCGGGACGCTGGCAGGCTAATTAGTTGCCGATAATTAGAAATCCGCGAAGGAAAGCAGGAAGAACACAAAACAAGAAAGATACGCGACTCAGAAACGTGTCAGAAAATAAACGGCCCCCCTCTGCTTCGCTTGTCACCTTTGTCCATAATCGCGTGGCTGAAAAATGTAAGCTTCTCTGCTGGTTCCGGGGCGTCACCTGGATTGCTGATGGAACCCATAATTTTCTCGTCTTTTTTTGGAATATTTACTTTCAAAAACTTTCATTTTATCGCTTTTATGTTACTTGGTTCTAACTGAAATGTTTTAGTTTGTGCTTTGTTACAGTGTAATAATACCTTGGAAGCTGTTTGACGAAAGGTCGCGCTATCGTGGACTGTAAAAGCAAAAATTTGTAATATAACCGGAAATATTCAGTAAATATCGGTCAAAATAAGAAAACAGTTCTGTTAGATCAAAATACAGACAAGCATATCGGCTAAAAAACAGGGCTTATGTTATTCGTGAAGAACACAAGTTTTTGGTAAATAAACAGTCTAAACATACTTTATTATCGGCAAAGATAGTCTTATTAATCTAAAAAAAACTCGTTTTTCTTTAAGCGCTCTACGAAACATTCCGTTATCAGTTAGAAAACAGAGCTCATGTACTCCCACATCCAAAATATTTTCGGTAAATAAACGGGATAAACAAACTCAGATTACTGTGAACACACAGAACTTGCCTCATTCCTGCAAAACGGATAATCATTAAATCAGAGAACGAAGCCATAGTTAAAACAAATTACTTTATGAATCAATGTATTTTTTTCGCAATACAAGGTAGGGTACATCTAAATTGAGGTGATGTGTGTAAATCCACAGTAAAGTCACCGCGATAACTGTGACATGTCACGGCAAAGTCGTTCAAATTTTCAAATTTCAAACGGGAGTAGAGAAGGCTTGCATAAGCCATAAAAATGCCCAGACCCCAGCCTTTTTCCAATAAGGAGTAGGGTTCAGACGAGAAAACGATTCAGCGTTCGTGGTTTCAATGGATCGATACAGGAGTTCTAAACATACAAAAATGTGATAATGATTTCTAGTTTTGTGGTATATTCGTAGCCCATTTCAGTTCTACTGAGGTGCACGTTACGGCAATATACGGGCACTTTGATTTTAAATCGAGCAGAATTTGATAAAAAGAGGCTATGGTGGGTACACGAATGCCGTCTCTTCACTGTCTGTTCCGGGGCTCGGTGGACGTTTGATGGGAGAATGTTAGTCGCGGTAAGTGAATAATTAACTGAAATATAATTCGTATAGGCTCTAATAGAAATCAGCATCAATACTGCATTTTTAACATGATATATGATATCCATATTAAAAGTTAATTAATGGATTTTAGTTGATCAAGTTACCGCGACTTTTTTGAAGGCGCTGGATTAAGACATATAAACTACGGCGTCAAGTTCGTCTGCCCCTTTCGCACCTCGTGCGTTTGTTTTCCCGCCAAATGCGCCCACGTGCTTTTGTTTACCCCCGACCTCAACCAATGAGGACACGAGACTGGCTGCCTCGTCATCGCGCGTTCCCTACGTGTTCGCTGTGTTGCCATTTGATGGTTGTGCCCTTCCCTTCGTCCCCGTGCCTTAACCAAAGACACATTTTGGCGCACTTGCTCTCCGTATTCACTCGGAAAATTTTAAATAAATATTAAGTAGGAGGAATATTCGGTCAGGGCCCTGTTGAAAATACAGCCTTCATCCCCGATGTATTATGGGACCCCCTCAGCACTACAAACCCCTTCAACCTATCAAACCCCATCAGCTCGTCAGACCCGTCCGTACCTTCAGCCCGTCAGACCCTGTCAGCCCATCAACCCTTTAGACGCCCAAATGACTGTAACCTAGAGACAACAAAATTCAGTTGAAAACGTTATTGGAAATTTATTTCAGACATCGAGTTTTACATGCATGTTGTAACGTAAAAAGACGATAAGATCGAACGTTTGCTTAAACCCGGGCGCAAGCAGCTGTAGACGAAAGCGATCAGATCAAATAGGAACAGCCGAGTGCTTTGTAAAAATAATATCTTTGAAGTACTCCCAATGCCTCTGGGTAAATAGGGACAACTCAGTTCTTTGTCAGTAGTCTTGAAAGTACTCAGAATGCCGCTAGGTAAATACGGACCACCAAGTTTGTTTTGTTCTCGCGAAAACAAATCTTTGAAAGTACTCACAGTGCCGCTGGGAAAATTCCTGATATACGGTAGTTCAGCTAATAAAACCGAGCAGGTGCAACACACCAACCCATGCACACTGTCAGTAAGCGCGTTTGGCGAAAACCACGAACGCGCAAGCAGCATCCACCACCGTTGAAAAATCCTGAGCACAGTCACAGTGTCGTCCCTGATGCCGTCGCAGCGGCGTCTATAGGCGTCTTTGTCCCTCGCTGGATGCTTCTGAAGCCGGATGGACGAAGAGGCACAAGGGGCAGGGCCGGACAGTGGCCGTCATCCACCGTCTCAGGACCCACAGTGCCATGATTATTATTATTATTATTATTTATTCATTCTGTTGGCCTGCAGGCCGTTACAGGGGTGGAATATTGGTAAAACAATCAATTTTTAACGCACACTTCCACGAACAATACATTTCATGATCGTTTCAGCACCCGAATGCATTCAAGATATAGGCAAACGAAGAAAAAGGGAACACACACATAAAGAATAATTAAATACTATTTTGTTGGGCGAGACTTCTCAGGAGGGCTTCAAAATCCTCCTCACGAATGTCACCTTCAATAACATCTTGGGGCAGGCTGTTTTACTCATCTATAGTCCGTGGAAAGAAGGAATATTTAAAAGGGTCGATTCGCGCTTTCATTGGCGTTATCATTTCATTGTGATTTCTTCTGAAGTGCTCTAGTAGAGCGAGCCTTTAAATATCGCAGTGAGTCTATGTTGAGAATTATTTTTTTAAATAAAGAAATTTTAGTTCAGATCACTTTTCGACCGCTCTGCTAGTGATTGCAAATTGAGATGAGTAAGCATCGCACTGACAGACTGAGTCCTTCGGTATCGTGCTCTGATAAATCTGGAAGCTCTTCTTTGTACCTTTTCTCATTTTTCAATTTGTTTTTTTCTGTATGGGTCCCACACGGCACTTACGTATTTTAAGACTGGGCGTACAAATGTTAAATAAGCTGTAAGTTTTACTTCCTCTGTCGCTAATTTAAGGTTACGTCTTAAGAACCACAATTTTCTTTCTGCGGAGCTCGCAACATTGTCGAGATGGAATTTCCAATTAATATCACTCGACACGGTTACACCCAGGTATTTAAAATTGCTGACGAACGTTAATGGTTTATCGTCCAGTTCGTAGTAATAAGCAAGAACGTTTTTAATCTTGTTTGTAATCCTTGAAAATACTTCTTTTTGTTGGGGGGGGGGTTAATTTGCATTTCCGACCGCTTGCACCTCTCATTTATGGTATTTAATGCTTTGTTCAAAGTGACCTGATCTTCAGGACATGTAATTCTAGAGTAAATTAGGCAGTCGTCTGCGAATAAGCGGGCGGTAACTTTAGGCCCAAAGTTTTCTGCGATGTCATTAATATAACTTAAGAATAATACGGGTCCCAGCACGAACCCCTGGGGAACCCCGGACGTGACATTTAATGTAGCTGATCTAGCGCCGTTAACTTCGACAAATTGAGTACGGTTGGTGAGGTAAGCCGTGATCCATCTCAGTACCTTTAAATTCATGCTGGCGTCTTTTAGCTTCTGGATAAGTTGTGCATGGGGAACGCGGCCGAAAGCCTTTCGAAAGGTCCAGACAGATTGCATCCGTCTGGCCCCTTTCATCCAGCAAAGTGGTGAAATCGTGTATAGTTTCTGTTAGTTGTGTGACTGTCGAACGCCTCCGCCGGAATCCGTGCTGGTTGGGATTAAAAGCTCCCAAGCTCTCAAAGTAATCAAAAAGATAAGCCGATAACACACGCTCTAGCAGCGGCGTAGACTTTCCATTTTCAAGGGGGGGGGGGGGTGCTGCGCGTTACCTTTTCTGCCAGAACTGGAGATTAAAGCTAACGAAAGCACGCTGGGATTCCATTTCTCATGTATTTTGTCAATAAAGGCAACGTGGGCGTTATTTTGTTTACATGCCACAACTAGAAGCTCGTTACATGGCACGTAAACAGCGTCTCGGTAAGGATCATGGCCTGGGCCCAAGGGAAGGGGGGGGGATTAGCCCCCCCCCCTCCCCGGATCTTACCAGGGGGGGGGCACGAGCCCCGATGCCCCCGAAGTCTACTCCTATGCGCTCTAGTATCTTACAGCAAACACATTAAGAGAAATTAGTCGGTAATTTTCAACGTTATAGCAGTTGCCAGATTTATACACAGGGGTGAGCGGCTATCCAATCGGTGGGAAGAACATTTTGATCCAAAGATGCACGAAAAATTATTGTCAGGTATTCAGACACCCATTCTGCATAATCCCGGTGCGCAAGCCCTACATGCGGCACTACATGCCGCAAGCCCGATCTGCCAGGCTTGCGGCGAGTATGCCGGCACCGGCCACCCTTCTCCAGGAATGCGCCGAACACGATGGCGCATTATTTGCAATTTTATATCGAGCTCTTTCATTCATACTGCATGCAACAGCAACTCCAGCTGTTAATAATATAGAATGTTTCTCGCTTATTAAGTAAGTTGGCTTTGTGATCACATATCATTCAGTGGAAAATTGTTTTATCAGTCCTACACGAAAGCAGTGAGAAATGATCTCGTAAAAGATATATCGAACGAAGTGATTACAATAGCGCCAGTGTCCTGGTAGAGTTACACTTCTCACTAACTAACAAAATAAGTTGATTACGAATAAAAAGCATGCTATTAGCTTTATATATTGTTATTTGAAAAATCATTTACTCTCGAGATGCCTGAAGGCTGACGTGTTTCCTGTTTTGTCCAAAATCGTTTTAATTGACCGAATTAAAACGAAATATACTGAAATGTGTGTTCGTTTCATGAAACTGGAACTCAGAGTCACTTCTCGTATAGCGCACTGCTAAGTGTAGGCTTTGAAAAAGGATCCTACTTTGGGGAGACGTGTCTTGTACCTCAATCAAATATTGCAAGCTGTTTTTATTAGAAATGACTACCGAAATAGATTATAATAGGGTACCCAAATTTTTAAAAAAAATCGAAGGTGGTGCTTTTTGCTTTTTTTTATTCGCATCGGAATTCTTCGCTGTTTGATTTTTTTCTCCATGTTTGCCTAAATATATTCCGACTATCGTATCACTCAGATACCTTATATATTTTTTAATATTAGCCATATATAAGTAGAATACTATCTGAAAAGTATATAGTAATGATTAAATCATTTCATGAGATACAAGCCTCCAAAATTTGCCATTTGTCGTTCGAGGAGGCATATTTGGCAATATTTTGAAAACTAAAGATAATAAAAATAAATCTAATTACTATATATTACAAGCAAGCTGTACTCATAATTTGTTTCTGAAAAGTATGAGAATTTTCATAATTGTATTGTTTTAGTTATTGATTTTCAAACATGCCCCCTCCATCAGTGCGCGTTAATGCAACTGTCCACCTCTTCATGCTTTACAATTTTCCTGTCCTCAATTTTTATTTTATTTTATTGTTGTGGCAAAACCTAAGTGTGGATTTGCTTATACCAGACACTAGACAATGGCATATAAAAAACATCAGTTGATCTAAAAATGTTGACCAGCCGCCGTTTGGTCAATCTTATCTGAAATCGCCCTATAAAGCAATGAAGTCGCAGCTTGGAAGCGTTGCTGGTGTTTTAAAACGTTTATTGAGTCGACGTTTCGGCCTGAGACAGTCTTGAAGAAGGCCTGTCTCAGGCCGAAACGTCGACTCAGTAAATGCTTTAAAACACCAACAACGCTTTGAAGTGCGACTTCTTTACTTTATTCACTTCGGCATCCTACGCTATGCTTTCTCTCTCTCTCTCTCTCTCTATGATGTATGTATGTATATATATATATATACAGTATATATATATATATATATATATATATATATATATATATATATATATATATATATATATATATATGGGTGTTTCAAAGAACTCAGGCCAAATCGCTCCTGCGAAAACTACTCATCGCAACGAAAAAAGGCTTGTGTCGTTTTGGTCCTGGGCCAGGGGCCCATTTAGGAAAATTATTAAAGTCCAGAATAATTAGGTTGTTAATTATTTTTGCGTAATTAACTTTTTTAATATTGTGTTTAAGGGGATGGTTTAAATTCGAAAATTGCTCAGCATCATCAAAAAACACAAAATCAACAAATTTCAGAGCGATAGAAGGCACGCGAAGCATTTTACGGCCTTCTGAAAAACCGCACAAGTTCGACGGGTTTTGAAGTTTCGGTCTGCTATCGGAGCGCATCTCAACCCCGGCGGCAACGCGCCCCGTGGAGAGATAGTGCAACCAACCTCTGCTGCGCTGTCATCGCGCGACGCAGCAGAGGCTGGTTGCACTATCTCTCCACGGGGCGCGTGCCACCGGGGCTGAGATGCGCTCCGATAGCGAACCGAAACTTAAAAACCCGTCGAATTTGTGCGGTTTTCAGAAAGCCGTAAAATGCTTCGCGTGCCTTCTATCGTTCTGCGATTTGTTGATTTAGTGTTTTTTGATGATGCTGAGCAATTTTCTAATTGAAACCATGCCCTTAAACACAATATTAAAAAAGTTAATTACGCAAAAATAATTAACAACCTAATTATTCCGGACTTTAATAATTTTCTTAAATGGGCCCCTGGCTCAGGACCAAAACGACACAAGCTTCTTTTCGTTGCGATGAGTAGATTTCGGAGCGATTTGGCCTGAGTTCTGAAACGCACTAAATATATATATATATATATATATATATATATATATATATATATATATATATATATATATATATATATATATATATATATGTACGCCTTGATTAAAGCTAGTTGGCAGCTTGTTCCGCAACCGCGGCGTTGCTAATTGCCTGCGTGACGCTCCAGCACTCCCGACACTTCCCGAACGATGCGTTTCCCTGAGACTTGTAGTAAATTTCAACTCACTTCCGCCTACGCGTGGAGCTGGTTATTCCCTATCTGAGCTAAGCACGCCTTCTCGCGCTTCGGTGTCCCTCTACGATACGCACTATACATCCTCACGCTCTGCTTTTCAAGACGAATGGCGTCTGACAGGAAACACGGTAGGACGTGGGCAATTCCAGCCGGCGTCCTTCTTTGTTATGCGATGACTTGCGTCGTTCGCGTGGGGTTGGTGTGGAAATCTTGCATATTAAAAAAAAAAAAACGTTTACTGTTGCGTAGATCCGGCAGCCGTACTACGTCTTCTCGGTTGTGTTCTTGGGCGAGTAAATGTTCGGGATGAGGACGGTGTCTCACCGCGTCGGTTCAGTAAGGAGCTGCAAAGGATGTCACCGAAGCATGTAATCTAGGACTGTGGGCGCATGGGTGACTGCGAGACGCTGCGAGGGATTTTAGTTTTCTTTATGTCTCTTGGACTGTCTTCTCGTGAGTGTTCAAATGCGTAGCTCTATAAGCTCTAATAAGAGTATGAGCTTACTCTGCTCCGTAACACGGAGGAAATCCAATCGCCGCAAACATTATACTTCGTTCACCTCTAAGCTGATACTGCAGCGGAAGCTACGTCCTCGTTGGACCAGTTATACGCCTCTCTGTCACCGCGTCATCACGCTTCCGGCCATACCCACGCGCGGAGATCCGAATCAGTTACTAAGAGGAAGGCAACTGAGAGGTAGCTCTCACCGTAGTGTCAGCTTAAAGAAACCATGAAACGACCCTTTTACTTTTGCCAGATAACTTTTACATTAAACCTTCAACGTTCACTGAATGCCGAACAGGCATCCGTTTTCGTCTCAGTTTATTAACTTCTACACAAAAAAATTAATGAAATATCGACTTTTTCTTTCTCTCCAACTGACCGCAAAACAAGTTGGGGCGTAATTTTGACGGTCGTGACGTACCCTGTTTCCGGAACCGGAAGTTCTCTCGGCTGTAGAATGGGAGCGTCAGCGGCGGCGAGTTGGGGGTGCGCCGGTAGGAATTTACTGCGCTGATGTCACCGACTTATTTTCTGAATCGGCGCCTCTCATCGCCGCGATAGTCATGGACACATCGCAGCTGAGCGAAATTCAATGAGATATGCTGCGCTACGGGGACAGCATGAGTCTAGTCTCATACGCCGGTATGCCTGTTGGGAAGTCCGGCGAGTCTTCCGGTGAAGACTCCAGAAGTCAACCCAACTGTCATTGTTGGTAAAAGGCGGCCCGTGTCAGTCGTTTGCAAAGCGACGTAGATGGAAACAAATTGCCGCGGCGTTTTTCGCGGCCTCGGAGATGCAGGAGCGAGCAGACGTTAAAAAAGATAAGTTTGAACTACGAGTGTCAGCAAGAGCCACGTAAATACCTGTTCACACTCGGAGCGGACGCGCACGTTTGATGGAAGTGCTGTATTCGCGCTGTTGGTAAGCGCTTCGGGACCGATCCTTTAAGATTTCAACTCGATACTGACTTGACACTCGGCAAAGGAAGGTTGGACCGGCATTGCACGTAGCTCCCACGAACTGTTATAGCTCGACAGTGGCGTGCAGTCGTCTCAGAATAAGAATGGCATGCTAATAACGAAGTGTACATACCGTGTTACGAAGGTGATCCATACGGCGTTTATTCGAGCTCTATGTCACACAAAACAAGAAGATAGAATCGACGAGTGTCCCTTTTCGACGACAGTGTTCGTCAACACTGCCTCGGAAAACAGGGGAAGAGATTGACCTACAAATTGAGGTCAGCGATCAAACTATAATACGGGAAGGGTCTACAAGGGCCGCGCGGGCATATTCCATTCAGTACGCCAACCGGTCGTGGGCAGACGGTCTTGGCCAAGTACCGTCGAAGCAACGCTGCGCCGGAGTCGGAGTGCCTGCTAGGCCTAGGCCTATTCTGCCGAGCTGGCTTGGTCGCGGGTCGGTGAATTCGTGGCCGTTCTGGCTTTTCTCGGGTGTTTGTGGATCGAGCGTTCTTGTTCGTCGTGGTCTGTTTCAAGTATTTTTCTTGCTGCTTGAAGTCCGGACGCGCGAGAAAACGCGTTGGTCGTCGCGACCAACGACGCGTCGGCCATTTTCGCAAGCACAGTAAAGTCTTTTTCTTGCTTCATTTACCACACGATAGATGGCGCTTGGCTCTCAGCATTATCAAATTTGGCAATTTTCGTCACATCTCTAATTATGCTACAAAATGTGGATCTGAATATTATTTAACAAAACTTTTAGGAAACATTCGCCGGTTATTTATTGTTTACGATCGCGGTGCTGGGGAGGTAGGCGACGTGGATTCGACCCAATAGGCGACGTGGATTCGGCTGACGTGCTGCGATTCCGCGGATGCATCGCAGTGAAAAGGTAGAGAGCTTTCGAAGGAAAGAAGGCGCAAAAGAGTCCAGTTTTCTTTTAAAAGTTCTATAGCGAAGAATTTTTTGACTCCCTATTTTTTGTGTTTTTGTGTTTCTTTTCACACCTTTTATGACGTGCGGTGGATGAAATTTGAATTCAGAATTGTTTCATGGTTTCTTTAAGGATGAATGGAGTACGTATAGAAGCATTTCAGTCAATGACGAAGCCCAGAATGCTATTAGAACATCATGTCCATTGTAACTGCGCACATAACATTTTTTTTAATGAAATCATGAAATGCCTTTTAACGCTACCCCCAATCCCAAAATTTTTTCCGTCCCTCCGTCATTCCGTCCGTGCATTTCCAGGTAACTTTAGGTGACGTAACCTGACGTCACCTAAATTTGGCGGAAATCTGGCATGACGTCATCTGACGTCAAGTGACTAATATACCTTGGGAAATTATAGGCACGTGTCCTATACGGCAACTCAGTTTCCCCGCTAAATTTAATGGGAAAATTTATGTCTTCTGGCCAAAATAATAATTCAGCTCCCCCCTAAATATAGGGGGAAATTGACGTCACGCGACATCACGTCGCGTGCTCTATATAACAATTCAGCTTCCCCTTAAATTTAGCGGGGATATATGCGTCACATAGCACACCAATTCCCTCGCCAATTCTCTATAATGTATTGCATGCATTATAGTACTTTAAAAACCAATATCACTGCCAATGTTTTTTTATTTTTTAGGGGGTTGTGTAATTGTAGCTTGATTTTCTCCGTTTGCAGGGATTCTAAATGGCAAGCATGTGTTCCTAAATGTGTACCAGAAGTGTAAATGTGCCCGTTAAAGAATGAAATGCTAGAAATGGTGCCGCAATTGCCAGATTTGTCATCTGCACCGGAAACACTAGAGTCAGTGTTCAGGCAGCTTGCTAATTTTTTGTCGTCTAGTTCTAAATCCGCGAAATAGTACTTTTGGGGATCAGGATTCCATGCGTGCGGTAGGTCGTCGCGAGTGTAATGAAGTAAGGGTAAGAGCATAGGGCACTTGGGCAAAGCTCTTCTGGTTGAATGTTCCAGCGCCAAGGTTGAAAGATAAAAATGATGGAACTGAGTAACGAAGATTCCACGTTTTTTTTCTATCATTTATTGAAAAACATGGTGGCAAAATGTTGCTCCGGTCTTTTGACTCCACGTTGTGCTCCGCGATGCAAAATGTTACTCAGGCTCTCTACCCTTCCTTAAGCTTGTTTACCAAACTTATTTTTTTCTAAAGCCCCTTTTAATTTTACATCTTAGGAGTAGTAAAAATACCATCTTTTTTCTATTTTTTTTTATCAGATCAGGAATACTTATAGGAGGAACTTCGGACGGCCGAGACAGCAAACGACATTTGCGTCGCTTGCTTCGTGCATGTTTTGACAGCGTACGCACGAGGAGAGTCTCTGCTGGCTGCTCTCAGCAAAGAGTCCAAAGATGTTTCTCCCACCATCTCCGAGAATGCCGCTGTACGAATTCCTGCGAGATAAGTTCGCGCACCCTCCGTTCGCTATGTACTCTCATTATGCAGAAGTTGTCTATTGCGACGATGCAAAAGACATGTGCTCCGTGCATTTCTAGGAATAACTAGTGGAGAAACGCTCCGCAGAGCTTTGAAGGCGTGCTGATCGTTTCTACAATTCACTTGCGTTACATGCATCGAACGTTTTTCCCAACATTGATTGCCGCTACTTGCATGCCGTGTTTGAGTGCGGTAATGACCTAATATAAACGGCTGCAGAATTCTACAGCTCTGATTCCAACTCGAAGTTTCGGTACAGCCATTGAGGAAGCTAGGCTGGGTAAAAAGTAATTATAAACTGACTTATTTGCGAGAATGTTCTTGCACACAAGGCATTTTGCGCTATGATAATTTTGGTAGAGCGTCACAGAACTTGAGAGTAGTATAATTGTTCCGATACAAGGGTTTCCTATATAATTTATAATCAAGCTGTTAGTGTAAATGTTTTTGAATACACGATATTTTCTCGTTACATGTTTTATATATTTATGACATAGAAAAATATACGTTTAATTGTAATGTTGCTATAAAAATGACCGCTCCACACGTAGCAGAGGACAACTCAAATGTAGCAAAACGAAAGCACCACAGTTTGTGATTTTTTTGCACTATCCTTGCACTGCAAGTATGTCCAACTTTCAAACTTACTATCGTTCTTTTTTGTCACGTTTTTTCAAGTATTGTTTGTTGAAATTAAGCAGCAGCAACTGAATTTCGGCCCTTTCCATCCTTTTCTTCGCAGGTGCAAACCGCTGTGCGCAACGCCTACCTCCAGGCGCTCATCCGACGGAACCCGAACCGCTACTCCCGGGGCCGAGGCCTGTCCCAGAGCTACTCGACCTACTGCGAGGGTTCCTCCCTGGCGCCGGACCTCCACCCTCACGCTCACCACAAGGTGGCGCCACTGCGCAAGGCCTACCCGCCCATCCGACGCTACTCTGAAGTTGAAGTCGAAACTCTGTCGTCCATCGGACCCCCGAGAATCACGCATGCGCCGTTGCCACCGCCGCAGGCGTCCGCCGTAAAGTGGGACCGCAACTGCTACTTCTGAGCCGCAAATCCGGCGGTGGCGCTAGGAGCGCGATGGCGCACCAACTGAGGGGCGTGAGGACCGCGAGTGCACCGCGACGGTCAGCGGAAAGTATCTTCAGGATGTTTCGCTGGCGACGGAAAGGAACGCGTTTTCACCAAACGAATCCGCGTTCGCCCACTCGAGGTGTGGGCACTGCACTTGCGCGGAAAACAAAAATCTCGTGAGGTGAACCGTCTGCGCGTGCGCACTTCCGACAGCAGCGCCACCGCAGCGTCCTGACGTCAGAACCGCTCGTTGGTCTATACGATTTCGGTAAAACGGATGCCTGATCCGTACGGAAGAAATCCAAGGCAGGATTGTTTCTGACCGAGGTTAGGTGATCGCGGACGCGGTGTCCGGATACCTTTCGTGGAAAATGTGGAGGGCGTGCTTGAGAATGGTGGGAACTAAAGTGTTCACGGTCTACGGGAACCAGCTGTCTCAGAGCATGAAAACCTGTCTCGTTTGAAGACGAGTATCTGCGAGGGCTAAATCTGACCCGCGACTGGATTATTGTGAATGTAGGGAAAGACAACTGTCATCAGCTAGAAACAAATGAAATTCCAATTTCTATGAGACAGCGTATTTTGTCTGTTCGGCGAAGAAACAATGAAGATTATGTTACACTAAAATACAGGAAGTCACTTTCAAGGCATTAAGCGACACGAGTCCTAATGTCCATGCTACATGTCGAAAGGCGGCGCGTTGATCCCATTTGAGATGAAGTTGATATTCTAATGATACGCAACGCCTTGGACAAAATAACGAGACAAAAACATTTGAGCGCAATTTCAGAGAGCGGTGAGCTCAGACTATTCCGCAAAATGGATTGGCTGACAATTTATTCTGATGGCTGAAGAAGATTTTCTCGTACCGTTTTTTTTCGACTCTTCCACATGAAGACTCGGACTCTTCGCAGACTTCGACGAGCTAAAATAAGCACGCATAACATCACAGAAGTCGGTGACAAATCCAAATATGAATCGTTATTCACAAACACCAGATTATTAACTTTTTTTCTCTATTCAGATCTGCTCTCTCAAGTTAACTTTAAAGTAATGAGTGACCCATAGACAATTAAATGATTATACAATTCGTTGTTCTTCTTAAAACTGTACTCCAGTTTGGAAAAGTCTTCTAAATCGCAATAACCTCCAACCATTATTGATTACCGCAGTGAGTGGTGAGCTAGCCGTGCCATCGTCGCTCTATGGGACAAACATTTATTTACTCAAGCATCACATGAATCTATATAGCCGTTTTCCTATAGCATTGGCCATGCACCCTGATGCACTAAGACCAACAAAACACCACCAGTTTGGCCGATGTCTTCGAATTGAAATCAGGGTGCGACAATGCATCATTTCTTTTGATCACTACATAAACCACGTGGACTGGCTGACACCTCTTTCTGAGAAAGGTTTAGATCTTTTCTTGCTGTCATTTATCATTTTACCCGCAAGAGTGCCCAAGCACAGAAAGGAATACTGAAGTCTTGTCACCCTAAGTTTATGAATCGCAATAAGATGTTCAATGACATTTAATTTACGCCGATGTGTTTTTGATCAAAAGTAAACAGACATCTCCCATTACAACAGATGACAATGTTTTCTAATATACATTGTTTCCAACATCTAAAAGAAGTGGAAGCAGAAGTTTCTTCTATATTTTGTTGACCAAAACACGATTATTGGAACTAATCTTTCATAAAGATTTTTTTCGTGATATCTACGAGATGTGTTTCTTGTTTCCACCAACCTGCACTCAAGCATCTTCTCTTCAAGTCAAACTCTATGACTGCAATAATTCACAACATATTTTGGCAGCGCGCCTACGAACACGAACTGGTCCCTGACGTTATAACGTTTCCCAATACTTCAAAACACAGGGTTTGTTGTTGATGATGAAACCTCATTTGTGCTCATGTAATGAATACGTCGGAAAGACAAAGTCAAGAAACACTTTGAGTGTATCTCTCTTTTTTATGCACATGAAGTCGAAGTGGATTGAATGTGGTTGTCATTGTGCCTGAGTAGCTAACAGGGTACATGAAATGATTACCAACTCCCCTTCATTGAAGCTATGTATAAGTAGCCCACTCTGAGGATGTGTAGTCATTGGACCTGGAAATTGTATTTTCAACAAGTACGTGTCTGAAGACGCAGAAGAGCAGTGTTTTAGACTGTGTTGTTAAGAACAATCCGCAAATCCTTTGATGTTCCTAAGAAAATGGTTCTGGTATGTTTTTCCTGCTAGACGGGAACACAGTATGGTCACGCGAAACACCATACAACTGACAGGTTAAAAAACACAGGGCGTAGCTTATCATGCTCACGCTTTATGCTTTGGGGCTCATTCTTCGGCATTCATGAGGCACTAGTGACAGACACTAGAGACACTAACGCGAGTGACGCCCCGCGTCACTAGCGTTATCGGTGACTATGCGGAGAGATAGTCATCTGCTTCCTGCGCAGGAGTTGCAGCGACGCCATTACGACGCCGAGCTCTGTTTAACTTTGATTGTTAACAAAGATAGTGGGTAGACCTCAATGCTAGATGCCTTGAGGTCTATCTACTATATATATTTGGATCAGCCAACAAGAGCTTAGCGTTCTCATGACATCCCCAACCCCTGTGCAAGAAGCCGACGAACTTGCACTTCGCATGGGCAGGAGGCCTCACAAGTTGCTCAACGTTACTGCTGCTTTACGTTGCTGACGTTTTTTACGGTACGTGTCGGTGCGTAGAAGACAGCTTGTGTGTGGGCGTGAAAGAGGGCAGAAGCAATCGTCAAAGTTCTTCCCACTCGTGTAGTTTCTGCGACCTGTGTCCTTGAGAGAGCGCCCCTAAGGCTCGGAAGAAACACCTCCATGTTGACCGATCGAGATTGCTTTCGCGAAATATTGTTGACACACTCCAGTTCTGAAGTTCAATAGCAGAAGCATCGCGGAAACAAATTTGCTGCTTTCTAGTCCCTAAAAAAAGAAAAACGAAAACCAATATCTGTTTTCACAACGTTTGCACAGCAGATGTATGAGCCTAACAATACAACTTTTTTTTTTAAATCAGTTTGTGATTTTAAACACCAATATTCGTATGTACAAAAGAACGAAGTAAAATTTTAATTTATCCCTCTTGGGCGCGTATATGTTTTCCGGGGATATCTCACTTCATGTAGGCATTGTTTATCTTCTAAGAAATATTGAAATAAAAAACCGCTATTTCATTTTAATGTTTTACATCTAGTTTGACTGCGACAGCAGTTTTAAACAGTGAACAGTGTTATCTTTATCGTTGTTGTTTCTTCATCCGTTCCCTTGACCAGAGGTCGCACGTGAGGGTAGTCTAGCTGTTCTTTTGCAGGTATAAACAAACAAAGCTGTAGCTTTGCGCTTTTGTACAGGAGAGTCAAGAGATACAATCCGTCGTCAAGTCTCCCGGTGGTTATAAAGTGCGAGTGAACAAAACAGGAAAATTAACCCTCAACTTTGAGAAGCCCATAAAAACTGAAGTTGAACCCCATTGCGTTACGACGCATACAAACGCGAAGACGCGAGCACCTACAGTGTACCAAAACCTAGCCTCTCACGACCCCGTGACGCCATGAGAATATAGCATTGTGACGATAGATGAAATATTTTGATTATGTCTGCTCGTGTTTGAGTTTGAGCGCCACTGTGTTCCACACTGTTCCGCACGATGGACTACCGTCACCGTGCCATTCCTTCACCAGACCCCATGAAGTCATCACGAAGTCGTCGGTGCGACTATAGCACCACTCGGACTACGGCTCCACACCCCCATCGATCAAACTCTGTGTGTGCAGCTCAGGACATGACGAAGGAACTGGCGACTTCGCTTGGTGTACCGCTGGAACAAAATGTAGATTCCACGAAAATCTTCATGCGTGATGTGGAGATCATGGGCGACAACAGATCCGCAACGTTGTGGCCGTCAGCAAAATTAATGAAAAAGACAGAACGTCGGGATCTTCTCACCGTTAAGGCGCCTGAAACGCGCCTCCGACCGGTGTGTTCTCCACGTCCTTCTTTTTAGGCCTCTCGATTCCCGCCTAATGACGTCACACGTGCGTCACGTTGTTTTCCTTGCGGTTTCAAAGAAGCGTACATGAATACGGCAGACCCCTGTTCTGCTGCAGGTCCTTCTTTAGCTTGACAGCCCGTGGAAACTTCAGTGGCCACGAGTCGGGCCGCCGCGACGACAGCGCCTCTTGCGGTCACATGTACGAGTTGTCGGAGCTTCCTCAACCAAGCGCCAGGGGTGTGACATCCGAGAGTGTGACAGGCCTGCTCACGTGACGTAATACACTTCGGAACCACTTTCGATGCGTGGCTGTTATAGGACGCTGGACGCAACGGTCGAAGGCGCGCTTCAGACACCGTAGTAGCGTTATGGAATCAGGAATATGGAAATTGAGAAAAGAATTGCTCAACATGAGAGCCTCGTCCTACCGGAGCGACACTGCCAACACTGTTTTTATACACTATAAATGCAGTGTTTACAAGTGTTGTCTACCCTGCAGCGTCCCCATCTGGTCACTAAAGAACGATAAACACGCGGTTCTCCGGTTAAGTCTAGGAACGCCAAAAATATTTTTCCGGACAGAATTTGGCGTCTGTCGCGCTAGTAGGAGAAGGCTACAAGAGCGAACAAAGAGTACGTATATCGTTGTTGTAATTAAAATTCTATCTTATTTTCTTTATAATTGTATCACTTTTTGTTGTTGTTGCTTTTTTTCTGGAGTCTTCGATTTTTTCATGAATCTTCGCTTGAAATCTTCAGGCGAGAGCATTACGATTGTGTACACACTTCTCTGTACAGTCTGCACAAACGAAGAACATGTCATGTTGTCAGATATACAGGATGTTTTTGTGTGTTTGTGTCTGTTTGCTTTCACCGATTTAGAGGTGAAGTAGCTTTTGGGGCATCGCTGTCACCAACTACATCTTATGTCATATCCGCATATTATTTCGGTACATAAATCTAAAAAAATGCGCTAGTAACACAAAATTGCCTGGGCTAAATTGTGTAATATTACAAGAAGAGTTGGGTAAGGCTTGCATGTGAAGCGTTATCATACTTGAAACAGCGATACTAGGAGTGACTAAAGAAGAGGGAATTGCACACACCCTGTCGAAACGTGAGGCAGAGCGTACATATCTCTCCTTTTCATCTTTCCTCGCGTGGTCATTTTCGAAACTTGCGAAAGTTCTAGTTTTAACAAATGCGCCTTAGGATCTTCTGAAATATAAGCACACTTTGAACTGACTTGATCAACTCGTTGCGTTTTAATGTTGCATTAAGTAACCCAGGTCATCCTCGACAACTGCATAGTGCAAATCAGAATATGCTCTACAAAAAGCCTGGTAATAGAGGTAGACCGTAAGCGGACTGTTTTCGGTATGTAAACAAATAATCTTATTTCAAGTGGTTCCAACTGGCTGACCTGAAATTAAAAAGCGAGATATTCACTCGTATATATCTAAATACACATATTAGGGTTTTTCTAGCAAAAAGGTATCCGAGGAGTTTTTGTAGTGTCAATCTAAATAAGCAGTTTATCAGCATATACAATCAAAAATAACCTCTCCTCAAATCAAGAACTTCCGATTTAATGCGAGTCTATGAAAGCCAAGCTGCCTTGTATGTAGATACATTGTATTGGCAAGACTTTTGGGCAGCAGAAAAGCTTTCAAATAACTCTGTTATTTTATTTTCAAGAATTCAATTCGATATCGCAATTAAACTTTTAAACCAGGTTGAACCAGCTCAGTAATTAAATATTTTTACCTTGATTATTCTAAAGGTTGAATGACAAGGGCATCGCTTCAGATCCAATGCTGTCACGGCTGCGGATTAGCATAGAAAATTATGCTTTAGTGAGGTCCACACAAATTCCTATGCGTTCGCTCCGCTGAGCGGAAGGAACATTGCATATGTGTTATTTTGACGCCTCCCCTTAAATTTGCGGTGCGAATGCTAACCAAAACACTGCACGCATGACGAGTGCGTCAGGGGCTATTTGTACAGTGAGAACACGTGCTTTTGTATAGTAATTGCTTTCTTTAAATACACACTAATACTTTCTGGTCACGCTGCAGTTCAAAACTAGACACCAACACGGGTAACATGAAACGTAGGAAAGGCCAGAGGTTTGAGGTTTGAAAGCTGCTTTCACCGCACCAGCTATTACAGGGAATCAGCACCTTCTTAACATCGCGCCCTACCACCCTGTGGTGAAAGCAAAACAAGAAAAGAAGCGTGTTCTTGAGATCAGCGACTCTGACATATCCTTCACTACGCCCGCGCAGCCAAGACACATTCGTAAGTAAAAACACTCGCGCTCATATGCCTTTCCCTCCACAACAAAAAAGAGGTATAACAAGATCACAGGACCACTAGTTTTTTCGTGCCACCTTACCACCAGCGTCCCGTCTCGGTTTCCTCGACAAGAATGGGAAACTTGGACATCCGCTGTTTTCCGGTAGACAGGTGCTTCTTATCTCATATTCACGCAGGAAATAATAGGTTTAATAATTAAGCTTTTCTAGAAGTCGTGCAAACATTATATTGCAAATGACGACGCTGACTACGATCCCACGCAAACGTAAATACGTGATTTATTTCATTTCATTTTTTATTGTCAACATGAAAGACTTTTTGTCTAGAGCAAAGCCTTCCGTGTCATTGGTTGGGAATGGCACTACAGAAATGCACAAAGAGCAAGAAACTGACGACCGACGAAAGAGATCTGAAAGAGGAGAAAATATTCAAACAAAAAACAACTCCAGAGAAAGAGCAGTAACTCGGAAACGTGTTAGCCTTAGCGAAAGAGTATAATGAAACCCTGATGTTACTCGCACACTTACGTTAAACCCGTCGACTCTCAAGACCTTTCACAATGTGAAGTCATGAACCCGACCAGCACTGCACCAACTCCATCCGAGGTAACAGATGGCGCGTGCAACCAGCCGATGCGTCACGCAAACAATAAAAAAACACAGCGATGTGACACGGCCGTTGCTTCAACATTCAATAGACCCTTCTCGAAAAAGTGCGCCATCTTGTAGCGGCTGGGCTAATTATCCTAATCTGCTATTGTTTTGGCAAGCGAACTGAGCATGTATTGGACACGAGAGATGTGTCAGCGTTGGGCGCAAGCTAGCTCAGCTTGTATTGAAAAAGAGTACTGCGCTCGGCGAGAATTCGGACTTAGTCATAAGCGTCGTGCCTAAGAAATGGCGACCGTCAACATGGCTTGATGGTGGATTTGAAAAGGGTATATTGAACGTTACCGCCCAGTTCATACATTAGTCAACTGATATGAAGTTTAGGGCAGGGGAGGAGTCTACGAGTCAAGTTACAAAGGTGATGTTGACCTTTTGATCTCGATGTTGGGGATTGCAAACAGGGTATCTCGCAAAGAATTAATACTGATTTCGCCCGTTCGCAGCAAAGAGCAGAAGAGGAATCTTCATACCTTGATGCCTTAGAATACCGTGCAGGACACTTTAGTCAACACAGCTCCAGCAAACGCTCCCTAGCAACCTTGACGTGAACCAACTCAAACAACATCTCAGCTCGCATAGTTTCACTTCCTCTCTTATAACAACCGAAATCGGCAGAAACCAATTAAAATCCTACGCAATCAATTAACCCTATTACAACGCCTCAAGAGGACGGGGATCGTCTTCAGCAAATGACAAAGTTTTGTCCTCAAAAACACAAACTGTAACTAAAACCACCATTGTTCCTACCCTGTCAACCTGTGCAACAACACTGTGCAACAACACAACAACAAGGAAAGATACACATCTCAGTGCAGCTGAACGAGGGTACGAGAATCAGAGAGGGCTGACTGCTGCTCAACCCGGCGTGCTGGCTGGCACGTTGGCAGCAGTTGGAGGCATTTGTTGGTGTTGTTTTCTTTCGGTGTCGTGGCGTTGAAAGGCGAGGCTCTTCTCCTGGACTGTGACAGGCGCTTGGAGCACTTGGACGACGGTCTCCTTGAGTGAAGCTTCTGATCTGCGACAAATGAAAACAGGAATGTTATGGCATGAACTTCAAACTGGGTAACGTTTTAGTTTTTTCATTCTTAATTTGAAGGTCGTCAACAACGACTCTTTAAGGCTGGCCTTATCGAGCATTGCGTTGATGCCGTTGTTTAACTTTATTAATTTTTTTAATGCGATAGCCTTTCCTTCGGTTCTATGCTTGGGAACAACATTTTTCTGGAAAAGAAACCAAAACAATGGGTAACCGTGAGCTCGAACAAATTGAGGGCCGATCAACAAGCGCGGTCTTCACTACTTCTGAAAGGGCAGAACAAGTTCTCACCAAGCTTAATTTCATAAACGAAGAGCCTTCCTGTGCAGCATCCTCACCTGATGTGGGTTCAGAAGACCTGGATGCGGTGATTCTCCCGGTCGCAGACGACGATGCTGCCGTTCGGCATGACGGCGATACCCTCGAGTCCTTTGAACTCGCCGTCACCGGAGCCCCATTGGCCGAAGGCACGCAGGAAGGAGCCGTCAGGGTGGAAGATCTGGATGCGGTTGTTGCCGGAGTCGCCGACCATGATGTAGCCCTGGTCGTCTACGGCCACACCTCGCGGGAACTTAAACTGGCCGTCGTCTGAACCCTCCGAGCCGAAGGTGGACAGGCTGCGGCCGTTCACGTCGAAGATCTGGATGCGGTGGTTGTTGGAGTCGCTCACGATAACGCGGTTGGTGTTGGAGACCGCCACGTAGTGCGGGTGTTCCAGGTGGCCCGGCCGGGAACCCAGGGAGCCGAACTTTCCAACGAACGTGCCGTCGGACTGGAACACCTGCGCCAGCGCCAGACGAACGGAAATTAACCTTGTTAGTTGTCGTTAGTGTTGAAATGCCGGGGGAAGGGGGCGAAGAAGAGGAAGGGGGGAGGAGGGTTATGATTCTGCGCATTATCTTTGGAATGAAAAAACAGCGCAAACAAAACGACGGACCAGTAGAAGAGTAGACACAGACAGGCGCTGACTTACAACTGAAATTTAATAAGAAAAACATGAAGGCCGCGAAAAACCCGAACAATCTACGACGGACCAGTAGAAGAGTCTGTGTCTACTCTTCTACTGGTCCGTCGTTTTGTTTGCGCTGTTTTTTCATTCCGATGCATCACCAACTCGCCCAGATTTCTACGCTTCTACGGCATTATCTTTCGCACGAAAGTTGTTATGGGCTCTTCTACCCGCTTGTAATAATGTAGGGCGACTGTTGTCAATATCGACAAATTGCTTCAAGGAGAAAGTTAGAAAAAACGTCACGGTTTTTTATACTTCGAGATTAGGTGCGCTGATCAAGAAGCGAGCGCGCTACCACAAAACCACGACAACTTTTTTTTTTTTTTTGACAGAGTTACGTCATTTGTTTTAACGTGGTGCCCAATAAACCGGATGCTTTGAGGACACTTGCGCATCTGAGTATCACGCCGCGTCCGTTAGAGGGCTTCTGTGTGTATAAAATAAACGAATGTGACCCCTCCAAGCAGGCTTCAGCTATACTCCACTTAAAAGCCACTGAAAGTTTAAAAAAAATTTTTTAACAGTTTGTTTGAAACACGCGTGTCAAAAAACTAATTTTACGCGAAAAAAACAAACATTTACAGCGATATTGACGGCGCGAGACGCGATTTAGTCAGCAGTCACCTCCCTTCCGCTTGTTTTCTCTCTCTGCAATTCGGGCGCGTGGAGGACAGGTGGATCGGCTTCGCCTTCACGAGCGAGGTGGTCATTCCGGAATGACCCGTGACATCGTGGACTTCGCGCGCAGAATTTCAACTTAATCTCTCGCCGTCAATATTGTTTAAAAAAAACATTGTTTTTTTTTTCTTTTTTGAGGTGCCGACCGAGGCATAAGATACACAACAATACATTAGGATCCGTCCAGGAGCCCTAATCTGGACACATGGCGAAAAAGTCGCCGAGAAATTCGGCGGCCCTGATTGGACGGCGCCAAGGTCAAGCGGGGCCTTGGCCAATCACCGCCGTCAGATTTCTCCCTGACTTTTTCGCCAAGTGTTCAGATCAGGGCCCCAGGTGTAACGTAAATTTACAAAGGGCTGATATATTCTTTTTAACTAGAGATGTTGTACACCGTCAATAAAGCATTTTATTTAAAAATCAGTTCTTACGGAATATTATCATGTAGGGCTGGGCAATTGATCCATTAACCTACCGATTAATCAACTAATGCTTTAATCGCGATTAATTTTTTAACCGGTTAATGGGTAAAATTTTGACGAAATACCAAAAGAAATTAAAAATTAAATGGTTTCACCACGCAGACGTGAACGAGAACAAACGTACGAAGGGCAAACTTTAGGTGAAACTTAAATCTAAAGTTAACTGTAGGGGTAGGATTCGTAGCTACAGACAAGTGCATAAGGTTACACGTATCCCGGCCACTTCGACGCCGTGCGTGTGCCCGTTTAGCGCAGCAGAGACTATTAGGGAGTTGTAGTAGACCGCGTCCGCTATCCCGCTATGCTTACGGAAGCTTACCAGAAGTTATCTAGTGACGCTAACCATAACCGGAAACGAGCGCGCGCCGCTAGCCTTGGCTGCAGAGCTTCGGGCCTCGTTTCCGGTCGCCGTAAGCTTAGCGGGATAGCGGACACGGTCTACTACAACTCCCTATTGTGAACAATCAAAGGAGGTCGCCCTTGCTGGAGGAGATCAGCAAACCTCTTTTTGCCCCATGTAGCTGAAATAATAATCTGTGAGTGTGAGTGTTTTTTTAAGGTTTCTCAAGTACACATCGACGTTGATTCATAATCAAAATTGTATACTGCGTAACTTACCACATATCAGCAAAAACACACACACAAAACAAAGTAATTTTGACTTTTTAAATTATTTTCCAGGAAAATAAACGAGACCGACTAATTGATTACTTAATCGATTAAAGGGTGGTGGTTAATCGGGCTAAAAGTTTTAATCGACGCCCAGCCCTATTATCATGCATGTCACCACCATCTTTTTTAATATGTGCTTGTTTTATGGCCTTCAAGATACCCGGTATATTAGAGGTCATGTTTGGATGCTTACGCCTGCCGTTATCCACAGATCTACACTTCTACAGAAATAAGTAGTCAAAGGTTTTACCTTCCCTATACAGTCACCTACGGTAAACTGCTCTTAGACTCCACAACGAAAGACTTGTGTAGCGTCAAACTCCCATCGACTAACTCCGAAGGTAGGGATAACTTTTCTGCGTACCTGAACTCTGTGGTTCTCCTTGTCACACACGTAGATGAAGCCCAGTGAGTCCGTAGTTATGCCCCAAGGGTAGTTGAAGCGTGCGTCCACCCTGCCCTCGCAGCCGAAGCTGCGCAAGAAGCGACCCGACGGGTCGAAGATCTGGATGCGGTGGTTGTAGCGGTCGGACACGATGAACTGTCCGATGCGGTTCACCGCAACGCCGGCCAGGCAATCGAACTCGCCCTCCGAGCTACCGTAGGTGCCGAACTCATGCTGGAAGCGTCCGGACGAGTCGAAGACCTGCGAGGGACGTTACAAGTTGGGATTGTGAAGAGAGCAAAATTTTCTTTCTAACAAAAACAAAGAAAAAGAAATGTAAATAAAGGTCGAAACGCAGGGAACAAAGTAATTCCCGTGATGCTCCTGCCTCTTGTGAAATGTGACTTGTGACGTCACACATAATAATTATCTGAGAATGCATTCGACATATCAAAGAAAAACGGCGTTTGCTTGCAACCTTTTAACTCCGTATTTCATCGAACTTAAAGGCGTGTGTAAGACCTGTTTAGAGATGCGTGTTTGGGTTCATTGCAGTTCCAAGGCGAGTACATGTGGGGGTTCTTTTGAAAACAAATTTGTGACGGCAGTATGCTTTTTAGTGTAACCTAAAAATGGATGTACTTGAGACCATTTAATTGCGATGTCAACATTAAAATATTTGTGATAGGAACGTAATGAAACAGACCAGATGCTGTGCAGGCAGCAACTAAAAATATATGCTGAAAATAAATAACTACCAAACCGATACGAAAATGTCTCAGCTTGCATTCTCTTGTTCACTGTCTACGCCACCCTGGTAGGTAATTACCTTCTTTTTTTCTTTTAAATTCCACTCGATAGCTAAAGCTTTCACGATCATTCAGATATCCGCCATTTTAGGCTGAGGGACTTCATCTTGTGAACGTTTCTTCACGTCAATCAAAGTGCTTATACTTCAACTTCGCGGGCTATGAAACGCTTCTAGGTACCGTAATACTGAAAACATAAAAGCACGTTCATCAGTTAAGCTAAGAATAACGGAAACATCACCAGCCTGTGCCTCAGACGATATATGTCATGAGCAAAACTTTTCACATTTGAATGGCTTCATATACACGCCGGTCCTGTCTTCAAAGCGGCAATGGACTGTGGTGTCTCTAGACCACCGTTGTAAGCGTTACCGAAAAAAGTAACGAAATACGTTACTCATTACTTGCGAAATAAAGGAACGCGTTGCAAACTTACGTTACCTCAAAAAGGGAACGCGTTAGAGTTACCGTTTCCGATAAAAAGTAACGCACGCTACTTTTGCGGTACATATTATTTTTAAATTGACATACGTCTTTTCTCCTTTTTTCTTTCTTTTTTATTTTGCGGCAGTTTTTTGTTTGTTGTTGTTGTTTTTACATTAGAACAAAGGGAGTGGGCGTTGGGGTTTTTCTGAAGTGGGACTTTTTTGCGTAAAGAAAAGACAGGCAAAATTTTGAAGGTATCTGAAATGAGTGCAAATATTAATGAACCAATGACTTGGCGCCTGTACCTTGTTCCAGCTTAACTCCAGACGCAACCGACGCTACGAGCTAATGAGCAAAATCGAAAGCGCAAGTCACTGGGCCTCCTTCTGTTTATGATTGGTTAAGCGATGACAGAACACGTACAGAGACGCGACGAAAACCATGATGGTGCCCTTTTGATGCTGTCTGATCGGTACCGTCAGCTCTATACCGTCGGCTGCCTCTAGAACTAAGGTAAAAACGAAGTACAGTGACACGAAAAAAATGTAAGTGCACTTTTTTCGGGTCTTGAGAAGAAGATGCAGCGAGTAACGTAGTTAGGTTGCCCGTTATTTGAAATAAGTAACGTAAGTACGTTACCCTTACTCTTTTAAAAAATGTAACAAGTACGTTACTACGTTACAGAAAAAAAGTAACGCGTTTCATGTAACTAAGTATCTCGTAACGCGTTACCGCCAACACTGCTCTAGACGCTAGGGTCAAACATTTATCACGAGTGCTTGAATGCCTCATAACAAGGGCTATGTTTCCTAATGCTTTATTTTTTTTTTAAAGCAGCGATGCATTAAGAGGGATTACTATTTAATCCATAGATTCGGTGTTTTCCGGTGGCAATTTTCAGTTTAGGGCAAGAATCGATGTTTATGGGCAGTTCACAAGGGCGTGTATTACGAGCCAACGCGAAATAAAGCTCTAGATAAAGATTGCTTACTCTAAAGCTTGAATTCTGTTTATTCAGAGACGGCTTCAATTAG
The DNA here is from genome assembly GCA_037355805.1 of Ixodes ricinus. Lineage (NCBI taxonomy): Eukaryota > Metazoa > Arthropoda > Arachnida > Ixodida > Ixodidae > Ixodes > Ixodes ricinus. Next base: position 112,621 of record JAZHYW010051537.1, read on the forward strand.
GGGTTTCCCGGTTTTCTCAGATTTTCTCTAAAAGCGGCTCGGGGTTGATTTTTCGGGGTTGATTGGTGTTTACCAAAACCACGAGACACTATAATTATAACAGAAAGTGGTTTCGTTCGATTGAGTGTGCACACACTTAATTCGACACGCGCTGCCGCAAGAACAGCCGTGTCAGTTAATACTGCAGATTGGGAGAGATAAAAAGGCATTATTACGAACCAGCGCACAAATAGACAGTTACTCAAAAATCCAAACACACAAAAAATGCACTCACACAGCGCTGAACTATCAACTCATCTGTATTTAGTGAAACTTAAACTGTTAAAGTGAAACAACTTAAACTCAGTTGATGGTTAAGCGCTGTGTGAGTGTATTTTCTGTGTGCATGGAATTTTGAGTAACTGTGTACTTGTGCGCTGGTTTGCTCTACCGGGAAGAGACATTGAGCCCCTATTTCTACGACGTAACATAAGCGTCACCATAAGCTATCCAGAAAGGCCATTCTCCGCCGAAAATCGTACCCCACCATACAAAACGCACATCCAGGAAGCACAGGTTGCTCGCTTTGGTAAATGAAGAGGACACTCACAAGGCCTTTTGCCAAAAGTTTTAAATGCCAAAGAGCATGGTGGATTTATATGTGCTCACGCTGCACACGCTGGCACGTGCAGCGCGCTGGCGCGCGCACGTGTGTACATAATTTTGTGCGGGACCATTCTATGCAGGACCATTTTGGCTGGGACCATTTTGTCTGCTTCTTCGTAGTTAAATAATTCGACAAAAGTGTTTTTTGTCGTATTCCTTGGAATAGAATATCGACAAACTGTGCGACCAAAGGCGCAAGTAACCATTCCACGGCAGGTGTCTGGTCATGTCTAGAGTCACCGGATGCATCATATTGACTACCTGTTTGGACCGTGGCATCTCTGTAAAAGAACCAAATAGTGGTTGAAATGTTATTAGCACTATTCATAGAAAAGCGCCCTCAGTAGTCATCAATAATGGAAGGTTGTAATGTTAGGTGCCCAGCCTCGTCTTCGAATGGGAGGACACCGTGCTTGTATTTGGTGATTCGGCTCCACTCGCACATAAAATCAAACAACCCATATTAAAAAGAGGTCATAGTGGCTACATGGTGAAATCAACCCATTGCGGTGGGTCGCCAACCTAAAACCCTGTCAAGCTACCTTTCTAGCTTAGAGCCACAGAAAAAGAAATATTCACCAGCTGAAACAAAATATATTATGAATATAATCTGTTTATACGAATAAACACGTCAATGAACACTTTGATATTTACCCAATGCTATCGCATTGCCTGCTTTCTACCCGAAAAGAAATGTGGACACCAGGCGCTGAAGATTTTTTTAAAGCCAGGACGAGAATCAAGATTAAAAATAGCTTCTATTAGGCATGTCATCCCACTCAGCTGGGCGCTTGCGGCAACCGCTCATTGTAACAAAAAACATAAAAGGCAAGACCGTACCCCCACACAAAGCAGATTTGTTCAGAAAGGCGGTTGTGTTTCGAAATGTAACTGCTTTCGAACGACAGCTTACCATTCCTTTGGGACTGGCACTGCAACGCTCGCAGTTGTCACTTAACAAATCTATCGCTGCCCCATTCGTGAAAAAACAAAACAAATGACGCTGCTAGTCGCATGCCGCGTACCGTTTTTTTTTTCGTTTTTTATTTGTCAGGTTTTGTATTCAGAGATCTCGTTAATTAAATGAGAATCTGGTTTCCAACCAAGCGCAAGGAAGAACAGGAGGAAAATCTAGAAGACGTGCACCCGTATTCAATTGCGCACTCTGAGACGTCCTCCGCTATAAAAAGGAAACAGCTGTTGTGGAGGACGTTCACTTCGAAAGGGAGTTTTTGTTTCGCTTGATCTGCCATTATTTTCTCATTACCTTCGTGCCTGTTCCTGGTACACAACTTTCTAAGAAAGGCTCCAAGCTGCCGCTATTCTGGGAGGTTTTGCAATTCCTGCATGCCTCCATTGCTTTCTGAAAAGATGGCGCCACTAGACTCTTACTCTTTATCATTATTGCAGCCGTTCATAGCCCAACCCAACATAATAAGTAAAGTGAAATTAGCAGGGAAAATAAGTATCAAAAGGTGCCTGGATGAAATTTCCTACCAAGGTGTATTTTTGCGATCGGTGTTCTTGGCGTTGAAATTTCCGAACGCTATTGCTATAAACAAAATTAAAAATCAGCTCAGAGAAAAGTTTGTTTAATATTATGAGAGATCAACGGCGGCTCTGTCTCATCACCCATAGAAAACTTATTTATTTATTTATTATGGCAAAACAAATGCGGCAACGACAAGAGTAAGATAATCACGTTTTCATAACAAAGAAACCTTGTTTTTTTAATATTCAATATTGCGACCGTATGATCGCCTGAATTTTTCGTATATTTTCTGTTCGTGTTAACCGCTATAACATCACGAGCGTTTCTATCCAAAGTACAATAGGTAGTTTTATGGGGTCTATTACAATAATTCTTGCAACTGTGCCCGAAATCCTTCTTTTTTATACGCTTAGACGCAAGTTAGATGGCTAACCTGTCCGTGAAAATTTTCTCTTGATGGTGTCCCCGAAAAACTTTTGCAGTGTTTTTTTACCGAAAAATTAAACTCAGCATCGACAAATAGTCATTCTCCGCCCATGCGCTGGCGGTCCGGACCAAATGTCAATGTTCAAGATCTACCCGTTACCTTATTCAAACTTTATAAGCGATTTTCGAAAATTTTCAATGAGAAAATAGGGGCCGACAAATTTCACGAATACATGTATAAATGTATGTAAATGTTCAGCTACCGGGAAGGGAACAATTATCACATTCAAAGTTTCAGAAATTCACTGCTAACTTTTGCACGAGAACGGTTAGTTCTGAAACTTTGGCATCTAATCTGGAAAGACGGCGCTACATTTGGGTGAAGACAAAGCGTTGGGCCATGCGTAGTTTTTTTTTTCTATAAAATAAACATTGTAAATGTGTTTTTTCTTTTTTGTTTTTTAGTGACACCTTGTACAAATATTTTTTGGTAAACAAGGCCTGATAATATAAGTATGTTAGTAGCTGCGAACCAGCCCGGAAAGGGTACGTAGTTTTTCAGCAAGCAGACAGCGGGCTGGATATGCGAAGATGTGGATGATAATATGATCCGCGTTTTTGCATTGCCAACCTTCCCCCTGCTGCAGGAATGTTTCAAATCTTCCTAAAATTGACTTTTCTATGAGGTTTTGATGACGCTCCGCAAGACTCAAATTAGAATCACGTGTTTATATCAACAAATTTGAAAGTTCATGAGTATAGGTGACGTAATTATTTTGCTAATTAATGTGTTTTCTTTTTTGCAATTCGTTAGGGTTTGGTTTGGTTTTGTGTTTTGATGTCCAGAGAAAAGGGGAGACAGCCGATAGAGATGTTGGCCTCCTGAACGGGGGGAGTCACTACCCGGCTAGGGAATATTTGGAAGCCGAAAGGTGGCTAAGAGAGATAGGGTGTGGAACTTTAGTTAAAATCTGAATTAAAGTGCGTGGACTTTCGCAGGCTTAACAGTTTCCAGGGGGCGCTCGAGTTTTGGTGCGAAACGTTTAGAGGCGATCAGCTAAACTCGTCTCTCGTAAATAGTGCAGAAGGTATTCGTAGGATTTGTGGACGAGGCGACTTGCGGTATCTGGAATGAGTAATTGTTGAGTCATTGAGCGGAGGGGATTACTTGAGGCCGTACCGCTTTAACAAAACCTGTGCGCATTTTCTTCGTACTCTTCGCGTTCCAAAAGGACGTGTTTGATGTTCTGCAGTGCTTCGCAGTGTTGGCAGGTTGTCTCGCGTTCGCCGCCATTTTGGTGCTCGGTGCAGTGTCGACGGAATTTGCGATCGTCATAATTATAAAATGCGACTGACTTTCTGAGCTTTAAACACACTGTCCGGAAGCTCGGGGAAAATCGTTCTTCTCCGTCGTCGACTGCCTCAACATTTATGTCGAGTAGAATTGTGTTTTTGGGGGGATTTCGAATAAGGCTTCACGTAACTGGCAACACACCAAATATAAGGCAGCAAAATATCCGAAGTGTCGTTATCTTGAAGCGCAGCTTAGTTGGTGACTCTACTTAATGTCATCGATTGATTGCGAAAATAATAAACTTCTAAAAAACTAAGTTAAGCAACACGAGTTAGGAACCATGTATTATGTTCCTCTTTTACGTACAAGCGACTCCACAAAAAGCAGAAGCTATCACTGCGAGATCCGCGGGGGCGCACAGTTATCTCAACCTGATAATGATCTGGGGAGGCGATGACCTCTCAAAGCTCGAGTCTGGGATATATCGAAGGGCTCGCTCGCGGATATAGTATTCCCGAGAGGGAAAATACCGCGGCTATCAAACTCGCTGGACAAAGGAGGGCGTTGCTCCAAGTTGACCGATCGGAATTGTCTCGCTTGAGAGAGAGAGAGAGAGAGAGAAAGAGAGGGGGAGATAGAGAGAGACTCTCACTGTTCGTGTAAGAGTACTTAATCTCTTCCTCGAGCAGGAGTCACTTAGGTCGCTAAGTAAAAAGGGGGGGAGGGGGGGGGCTGGGGGAGAGGCGGGGAGGAAGGCGGGGCAGGGATCTGTGGGCTTGCGTGGGATACCCAAGGGCCGTTTTTGCGGAGACGGTCTTATTCCTTTTTTGGCGTCATTCTCCTTCTTACTGAGAAAAAGGAAAAAGGGGCTCCGTCCTGTTTAATTCTTTTACGATTAATTGACCGTAGAGGTGAAAAAGAGCACACTACATTTTTGTGTGTGTGGTCTGTGCGTGTGAGGTGATGTCTTACACGGGGGAGGCCGGATAAATCAGTGGTCCTTAAAATAGACTCATGAATTTATAGACTCAATGTGATTTTCAGGGGTCTCTATGCTTTGTTATATCTCATTTTCTCCGGTAAACGATTGAAAGAAATTTACAATGAAATGAGGAGTAATTAAACTCCAAAATAGGAACCGAACAAAATATAATGGAAGCTCACATTAATGCTGAGAGCTCTCCTCTCATCAAAATTCGCTCTTTCACGTGCTTCAAGAACTTGTACGCGAAAGAAGCACAATCTGTCAAAATGGAAGTGCCCTCATCAAAGGCGCGTGACGCATGCCGAACAAAAGGTCCGTACGACGCGTCAAAAAAGATGTCCGAATTCGATCAGGCACCTGCCAATCATGGTGTGCTAGGTGAAGGCTCACTATGCCGTGATTGGCCGGCGTTTGGTAGAATTCGGTCGTTCTGTCATACATGTGTGACAGCATGCCTGACAACATGTTATACGTATGTGACACAAACCTTAGTTACTAAAGATTTACAAGCTCTGTAGTGCGGCATCACTATATAATATATATGCTATATTTGCTAGCATACTCCACGCATGTCCGCCATGAACGTTCTCCGCACATCATTTTTTATACGTTAATATTGCTCTTTTATTCATCTTAATGGACCAAAGTGACAACCACGAAACCCACTGAGAGCAGTTTTGTTGACTTTTTTATGCTCTAACACTACAAACATCAGTGTATGTGCCAACACACCAAGTCCGTCACCCGTTCAGCCCTATGAAGAAAAAAGAAAAATACACGGCGCTGTACTAAGATGAACTATTCAAAGCAAATACCTCCATCCCTTAATGGACGGGAGAGATTCTCAACCAGGCAGCCGCTCGCTTCGCTTACTAGAATTACAATCGTCAAAACTATTAGTAGTATTTGGCGATTGTACTCTTATCGTCTAGAAGCACCTTCATTTCGACGTAACATTTCTAAAATTAAGCTTAGGTTGTCCGGGGAAAATTTTAATCGAGAACTATTCTCAAGTTTCCCGATTCATTACTCGTACGGTCGGCGTAATCGGACTGGGATGAATTTCTCGGCACGTTTTACGAATAGCGCTAACGTTTTTCTCGAAAATATGTTAATTTATTTTAATGTTTATATAGTGTACATCGGGGTAATTTTGTATAGTATATGCCTGTGTCTATTGCTATAACGGAAAATGTAGCTCTTGTTGAAGCAAACACACAGGGGATCCGCCAAACGCCAATGCGTCGCTGGCCGAGTGCATGTGGAATGTGCGACATTTTGAAAATATGCTTTTAGAAAATGTAAAGCTATTTATATTGAAAATTCGCAAACATTACTTTCTCCATCTGGTGAGCTGGCAATTACTTCACATTGGCTCTAAGCAGTAAAGCTGTTTGAAGATAGGGTGAGTAGACAGGAGAACTGGCTTATGTTACACATTTTTGAAAACCGGAGACGACGTGACGAAAAACGGGAGAAACCCAAAACATCTCAACTGATACGTTTTGTGTTTGCTCCCTTTTTCGTCCGTCGTGGTCGCTTTTTTCTTTCTTTTGTTAACGAGTAAGATGTTGTTTTACCTTCAAGACTCCAAGACGGAAAGAACTACCTACCTCAATGTCATCTTCGCAAGCTATATTCCTGCTGAACACAGGGATCAGAAACACGTGCCGCATTACAAATCGAGGTGTCTAGCTTTCTAAAGAAAAAAAAAAGTCTTTATAATATAACCTAAGCCGCAGGCCGCTCCGCTGAATTCCTACGTCGCACTCTTTGTGAAAGCTGCATCGCTGCATAGCATCTCCACCAATAACAAAGTAATATGCAGTCCGACCATCTCTCCACGTGTACGCTCGAGTAGTATGTTTGCCATCCGATGCAAAGTGCAAGACACACAGTCTTCGGCCCCTGCGTTTTCCTCGCAAGAGTTTATCCGGGCCTTAGTAGGAGAAACCTCATCGGAATCGACCCGTAAAACCCGGTAGCTCCAAGTTTCCAAATTTAGAAGGATATCGCGAAGCCATACGCGTCGGTCCATCTTTGCGGATCAAGTCGTGCATTTCTTCAAAAGAGCGGGTCGAAAGAACGGGATGTGCTAGGCGCTATCAACAGCTTCGGGCACTTTGATCAGTCTCGCACAAACGAACCTCGCGAAAGTCTGATATCCCCTTGAGCATTAGAGTCACTTCACTCGTACAGTGTACTCCTGTTTATTTTTTTAACGGTTTTTAGAAGTTTGGTTTTCCTCACCATCGACCAGAAAATATATCGTTGTTGCCTAAGGCGGCTAAGGGATTTGGAATAACTAAAAAACCGATATAGGTCTAACCCTACAAAGGAAAAAATTGTGTAAACAATATTGCACATTCATTTTTTTGTTGTCAAACTATCCTAGAAGTATTTCTGCACAAAACGTCGCCCTCGCGCGATGGAAGAAAACAGACCCTGACAATTCGTTCGCCGCAGCTTCATTCAGCTCCTGTTTATGCTTTTACTGTCAAATGGCCACGACATGTTCGTTTCATTTTCAGCTTGAGATACCGCCCACGTCCTGGATTACTCTAATTTATGTTAATAAGGAGCTAAAAATAAAATATTTACTTAATTAGTGAGTAAAAATGATTTTAAACTGCATTTTCTATTCTTTTTGCAATACGCTATTTTTGTGACGGAACGAACCTTACTTGCAAACATCTCTGCTAATGTGAGAAGACGAGTCATTTAGTTTCTAGCTTTAAGTAATCCCTGAAGTACGGTCATGAATTTGTCCAATAACAAAGCTGTCAGAGTATTTTAAACATCAGACTGTCTCTGTGTGTGTTATCCGCAAGTTGCGAATAATTCTACATATTAACGTGACCTCTACAAGACGCCACAGAGTTTACAAGTGGGGTGTAAACAGTAAAGCACAGGATCGCAAAGGACGACGGCTAAAGTAGGAGAAATAAAATAAATTAGGGCACAGTCGCGTAGGACGATGTGCCCAAAAAGAAAGAAAATATAGCAAATAACCTTAACAAGTTCCCATGCAACATAATCAGTGTTGCGATTTAAAATAAATTGATTGATTGATTGATTGATTCGATTGATTGATTGATTGATTGATTGATTGATTGATTGATTGATTGATTACGATTGATTGATTGATTGATTGATTGATTGATTGATTGATTATCATCCTCTTTGAAAAGTAAGTCCATAGGTCTTGAGTCTTCATCGGTAGTCTAAATTTTCCCACCACTAACAAACACATCTATTCAGCACTGATTCCCCTGTGCATAAACTGCGCGATGCCATTTTTTAAAGCCAGTAAGATTTATTGTATCGAAATGTGTTTAACTTAAAGATCATAAATATAAGAAAGTGGAGGTTGACAGCATAATCTACACCCCGAGACACAGGTTTCAGATTATGTGCAGACAACGTTACTAGTCGGGCGAGTTGGTTGTTAATCGATATATTAGAACTCGAAACGGATGATATTTTTTTATCTGAACACGTAAAAAATAAAACTTGGCCATCATCATTATTGACCAGACAATATGGCGCTGTTGCGTAACACGACTGAGGAATCTGAGACAAATTAAAAATTAATATACATAGATAACCTATACCTAACACCTCGTCTTTGTTTTCATCTTCGCCTTTGTCTCTGGTTTTAGTGTGTCGATTTAGATTATGCGTCATCTTTCCCGGTATTTTATTTTATTTATTATTCGTCTCAGGATTTAGATTATGTTGTTTTCTAACCAACCCGCCTGCATACTTTCGCTTTTGAGTGGTGACTCGGACAAAGAAACGGCATTTCGGGGTGATTCTGAAACTTTGATGAGTTTTGTTAAACGCATTATTATTGAATATATTTTATATCTTTATAATCCACTTATTCTTTCGCAGTTTCAAGTGAGCGCTGTGGTGAGCGTTGGTTAATGGAGGCCAAACTCTCCAAACATTATTCTTTCTTGGTAACCAAGCCCTTATAGCATCGCGGGAATAAGACAAAAATCAATATCTTGATTTTTTTGCTGTTCACTCGCGTGTATTGTTAATTTCCTGTTCATGAGAGATTTTACTTTAATGATAAGCTGCGTGAATCGTTAACTTTAGAACAGCGTCACGTATTTTCTAGGATTGTTCACGACGCTCAAGTTGGTTTGTCTTTATTCCACGATTAGCATTCTGAAAGTCTTCGATTTCGACCCCTTCAGAGGAGCGGAACGACGTGCCTGAAGCTCTCATTTCCTCACCATATAAGCCCCTGTCAGTACGGGCACCTCAGTGACATTTACCCCAAATGACATTCAGTGTAAATTGTCATTTAGGCAGTGACCATAACATTTAGCTTAAGATGACATTCGAGCTCAACTGAGATTCTCCAAACTCATTTACGGCTCGTAAATCACATATTCTTGTCAACAGCGGTCAGTACAAGTTCCAGCGAAGTTGAAATAATAACATGTTTAAATAATATAAATACAATTGAAAACAATGCCTGTAGCAATTATTTCTAGCAGACAATGCTTATGTACGCTGTATATCTTGCATACCTTTTGCGATATATTCGTTTGGAATATACTCGCGGTCTCAGTTGCGCGTCAGGAAGGCGATCCGACGTTCCGCAGTTCCGGATCTATCGCACTACGGTCAGTTGTCGTCATGCAGGCTCCATCTACGTATAGGTCCGATCTTCGCTTGAATCAATCGCAGACGTAAACGTGAACGGGTATACGAATCTGCGAAGAACGAATGAGCGCGAGGAACAACGGCGAGCAAGATGCACGGAGTTCCATAAAGCAGACGAGCCAAGCGGCGGAACGGCTACAGATTGCTTGGGATTGCTGACTTCGTGTCATAGTTGCCACAATACACCTTGTCTCCGTCAAAACATGTACTTAGTCTTCATCACCGTGTTTGAACTCTATGTTCTAAGAATTCGTTAGAGTGTTTCAGCCAGAGTAACTATAACTATGTTCATTACATTGTATTCACTGAGTTAACAATAAAATAAACACTAAGTACTGCCGGCGTTAACATTTTGCACAGACTGCTGTCATGATAGACATCACCTAAATGACATTTGAGTGGCCTGTCTGACATCGACACTGACTTAAGGATGTCATTTTTGAACGAATCCTAAAGGCCTTTAGCGTAAGTGCATTACCGCAAAATGCCCGTCTGACAGGGGTATGAGCTAAGTTTCAGAGTACCGACACTTCAGTCACATTGACTGGCAGTAGAAATCAACGGCGCCGGTCGTCACTACCCCTTTGCCGGCGTGCCTGGCAGAAAACGCAAGAAGCGCCATTCGTGGTCCTGCTCGCTAAAAACAAAATACACCAGATATGCTAAAAAGATATCGCGATTATCTCTTAACGCCTTTCTACCGCTCCAGAAAGGCGCTATCACCAGAACCACAACCGCCGTAAAGAGTGCCGGTGCAGCAGCTCTATACACCTTTGCATCGCTTATAATCCGGGCAAAAAATGACTGAGTCACAGAGCTGTGAAGCATGTGCACGCAACGTCCGATATACCGCACAGGAGATCGACACGCATTCTCAGAGGGCGTTCGCACAGCCCAGCAGACAAAGATGGCAGCGCTCAGGGCAACTTTTGCAAAGGTCTATGAGCAAACCAGCTGCGGCACGTAATGAGGCAACAAACGTCACGGAACGCAAAAAGGGGCGAACACGGAACGCAAAAGGACCGAGAGGAAAAAGAGTGCCGATACTCTGAACGTAGTTTTCCACACTATTTCAAATCACGTCCTGGCGCAGCCGACCTTACCATTTGACGTAGCCAATCAAGCGGTCCCAAAGGGCATCGTCACGACGGCGCATTCACTGTGCGTGATTTGTGTAGCCCCTTACAGCAAACGTACACAAGGACGTGCGAGTGCCATGACAATGCACTTTTGACGTCGCTTGATTTGCTCCACCAATGGGATCGTCGGCTGCGCTTGGACAAAGTCTGAAACGGAATGTAGTGTCATCTCCCTTTATCCCAGGACATCATCGACTCGTGCCGTGATATGTTACCCTTGTTATTTGTTTCGACCCACTCGGTCTCTTAATACGGAAGGATTCTTCCTAGCATTTAACTAAATAAAAATGTAGAGAGCGCTAAAAGCGGAAAAAGAAACATCGTCCTGAGTCCCTAAATTCGTCAAACACAAAGTTGGAGTCGAAAGTTCACAGAGCGCGCCGATTGGACGTCGGCGAATAAAGCGCGAAGTCATCGCCGCGATAGGCCAATCGGTGCACACCGTCGACTTCGGCCCCAACTTTGTGTTTGACGAGTTTAGATGCCCTGCCATCTTGTGACGACAAGCGGCCTGTTTTCGTCTCTATGGGTTTTTTGGAAGCAGTCAGACGAGAGACCAAAATGTCGGACAGACGGTGCCAGCTGGCAGTCGTCGTGGCGTAGATCCTTTCTGGCTGAGGGTCGCCGGAAGTGGTGGGGTGCTTTGGAAGGGTGCACCCCTACATTGCGTGAGTGTGCGCGCGCGCTTGCTTGGCAGGGCGCAATCGAGGCAACGCAGACATGCAGGGTGTGACGCCAGACGAAAACGTTTAGGCGGACTGCCGTGGTGTCGAGCCAACCTGTGCGTCATCCTCGCCTGCTGCGCGTCATCCCGATAAATTCCCAAGAGCAAGCATTGTGATGCGTCACGACGAATTAAGCCACCTGGCGCAAATGTTCTGTCATAATTAAACCGAAGGTCCAGCGGAGCCCCGATTAAACTCAATTTTAAGTATCGGAAAGGGCCAAACGTTCGTCGCAAACAAAATAATACAAATGCTCGTATTAAAACCCCTACGTCACGACGCAACCTGCGCGATTGACTGAATCAGTTGACGACGGTAACACGCGCATAGCAACACGCAAAATGTCGTGATACAAAGCTTGATTAATGATATCGTAGTATGGATCCAACGTTAAGAATCCCCAGATTGATTTGAAGAACGGTTGCATCATTGACATTAAGACAAATCACCGACAAATGTTTTTCTTTGAAACCATTGCACCTTCAAACTACACCAGAAAACATTATTAGGTCATTCAGCGCTTTACCATCTAACTACGTCAACGTGCTTCTGGGCCAGAAAGGATCTGATCTGAAATGATAGGGAAAAAGTCGGGCGGGGTGATGAGTGTGTTAAGCTGGGTGATTCTCAGTGTGTTTGTTTGTGAGGTAGTAAGCTGGGGGTGTGGTTTAGGCAGTGTCTGCATTGAGTGCCGGGAGTTGTGAGTAGTGTTGTTTCAGAGTCTTGTAAAAGTGCCTCGTCCACCACGGGAGGAAGAGGCCATGAGTATTACCGGCGCCTGGATAAGCAGTCTCGCAGGCAAGTTGAGTCAACTAATTACCGGCAATCCCTGCGGGACCTTGCACCCAGACCACCACGACCGAGGCGGGGAGAAGTTTGAAAGAACCAAGGAGAGGTCGTCGCGCAAATCCTCGAGAAGGCGGAACGCGTGAATTGCCCGAATCGCTTCCATGGAATCAGTGCAAATGCGATACCGAGAGGCAGGCGGAAGGGCGGATCCTGGTTTAAGGGACCAGTCCTTCGTCAGGCTAAAAAGCCTGACGAGACACTGGTGCCTTAATGCCGGGGTCACACTGCTCATACATTGTACAAACGACAGTCTGTAAACACGAGTCATCGCAATATCCGTGGTTCGAATGCCGTGTGCCCAAGTTTCCTCCTTGAACTCGTTGCTATGCAGCATTCGAAGCACGGATCTCGCGGAGACTTGCGTTCGAATCTGTATGCAGACTGTCTTTCGCATGATGTATACGCAGTGCGACCCCGGTCTTACGATAACCTTTTCCTGCTTTAAAAAATAGCGCACAAAACGTTTCCTCATTATCCAACTTTTATGCAATTTCCGGCTGAATGTTTTCACATGTGTTCCAGCCTCCATATGTAGTAGTTCCTTGAAACTTACTGCGGACAAAGAAAACAATTGAAGCGAGATAATATGCAATAATCTTGATTTTAAAACTATATCTCTTTAAGACTCAACCAAGCAAACTCAGCCACCCGAAGACATTTGTTACGATCTAATGCATCGTTCAAAGTTCAAGTTACCTGCGGCTCAGGACACTCTCGATTACAAGTTTCGAACATTTTTTGTACTAACGTCTGTTTCCAATATTTGCTAAGTTATGACCGAGTTTTGCACAACCATGTTTTTTCAAACATAGGCTATTCATTGCAACAGGGTAATAAAACACCCCTCCATGTACGCTGAGAATTTCTTCGTGAGTTTCTTTGTCTCTGTTACCCAGTATTTGTCCCTACTAAAAAAGAAATTCTGAGGCCCTTAAATCCAGGAAAGCGTAGAATCGGAAAGTCTGTTTTCAGATTTGCCAATTCCATGCTGACAGGGGTATAATGAATCTAATGATACACATTCCTGAGCTATAAAAGGGACAGCCTACACTTCTAACAAAATAGCTATCACAAGTAAACATTGCGGCCTGATGGCTTCGATTCTCGACTATCAGTGACACTCGACTTCTCACTTTCCTTGTCAATTTCCAGTCTCTTTCAAGTCACACAAAGCCATTTCTCCCGTCGGTTTTCTGTTCCACCATACTTCGATAAAATGTATTGTCATATTGCACTCAAACGGAGTTCCTCTAAAGGACCATGCCTTTTTTTATTTGTAAATTGCCACGCGCGATACTTTGGCTCCCTATGCGGAAAGAAAGTCGTCTGCTTCCAGCACAGGAGTTCCGGTGACGTCAGAACGGACGCCGAGCTCTGATTGGCTTTGATTGAAAGGATAGTGGGTATACCTCAATGCTAGACGCCTTGAGGTCTACCCACTATTTTTTCTCAATCAGCCAATAAGAGCTAGGCGTTCCCATATCATTGCAACCCCTGCAAAGAAGCAGACGGACTTGCACTCCGTATAGTCACTGACAAGGTGAGAACGACAAGGCAGAGCTCCATATGTCCCGCCTCTGTCGCGAGCATTCCTACCTTCGACAACGCTTCGGCGTTTCGTGCACCTCGAGCGCGCACGCGCAGCAAAGGCATGGCGGAAGGCACAAAGCGCGTGCTGTGGGCAGGGCCTTCGGAAGACACGCCCTGCTGTTCTCACTCTGTCGGCGACTATGGACCGATCTAACTCTTTCACGTCACGCCACCGTGGTGGTGTTGCTGTCGGCACCGTGCATGCGCTGTTGACGTTCGAGTTGTTTTAACCCATACAAAGCGACAGCTCACATTAGCGATGAGACTTGCCAGATAATCAGTTAAGCGTAGGTAAGTAACTGGTTCCCAAAACATGCCATATTAAATGCAGTGAGCTTGTGTACATTCCCATGAAGTGAATTATGCGCTTTATTGCATACGCACTCTTATATTTATATATAAGTGGCTCTAACAAAGAAACCGCAAAAATGCAACAATCACAATGAGGGGTTCTTGTTAGGATAGAGTAAAAAAACACAACAATACAAAAAAGAAAAAAAACGTATAATCGGGTGAGCGAGGCATGCAACTGCGCATGCAGGTGGTGTGTCCACAGGAGTCCAGCCCCCGAGTTCAGGTGAAGGTTCAGCGCGGTGAGGAATGGACCTGGAACACACAGTCCATTGTGCCTTCTTGTCACACGGCCCGCTGGATGATCTGGTGTGTGAGAGCCGCACTGTGTTGTGTCACCGGGCTAAGCCTATCGAGCCAGTCCGTGGAAAATCTAAGCGTCAGCATCTCCGACATGGCTTCGTGGTCGCAGCAGCGAGGAGGGCCGCTTCATATGTGTCGACGACTCTGAAATTTCCAAAACGATTCGTGTGTCAGCAGCTGTGTGACAAGAAGACCCTCGATGCCGGCAGTCTGTGTAATTATTGTGCGCAGTAATTAATTAGTAGTATTTATTTAGCCGAAGGTTCTATAATTAAAGAAAACGGCGCTAATAACCCTTGAGGACAGGCATGCACTACATGCTTTTCAGGACACCGGGTATAGAATGGGAGGTAAGAAAATTACTTTCCGCGGGTTTAGGATGACTTATTGGTCAGTGATGTCAGCGCGAGTGCAATCGTTTTACAACTGGTGACTATTTCCATAACCATCGAGATCAAATATTAACGATGACCGTGCGAAAGATGATGCTTCCGACAATATTGCCCGGCCAGGAACGATGAATAAAGCTGGAACCAAGAGCTGGCCTACGTGGAATCCAAATTATGCTGCGAATTGTCACTCTCCACACCTAGTTTCTCACCGAGTCAAAACCAATCACTGTGTGTGATTGGTTTTTTGCCGGCAATATCAAACGCACAAAAAAAGACGAGCGCCGTGACTGTGCACTTTTGGCGCCGTTTGATTGGTGGCATCCGATCGTGGCGTCGACTTTGTTCGGAGTTTATGTAAAACGGAGTGTAGATTATTGCCGCATATCCAACTGGTCGCTCTAGTCGACAGTTTTTTTTTGTAGGTGTTTATATTAAGTTGGCTTATATTTCAACAAAAGAAAAGTCGCGCATTTCATTTTTATTTATAGCACGATTGCAAAAAGATTGTTCGGCCTACACCGTGCATTGTCCGGCCTTATAGGGTTGTTACCGTAAGGAGGGCCGATTGCTAGATCACGTGTTTGATAACAATACGAGTGTTTCTGATTTTTGGCACGGTTCTGTTCCTTTGTGTTCTTCTGTTATCTGTGCCCCAATTACAGCTCACTTGGACGAATCGTACTTCTTACACTTGACAGAGACGTGTATGTGCGAAATATTTTTAAAGCTGGTTATGTAATTTTTTTCACATCTGCGCAATAGTATTTTCAATAGGTCACGTTAGCCAGTAAAGAAAAAGAGACGAACAGACGATGTAGTTTTGATTAGAAGGCTGCAATGACCGCGAGCGTTTCATCTCATTAGTTTAGGTTAGTCAAGGGCACACCGTATATGCGTCAAGATCCACCTGGTGTCTTTGGATGACGTAGATATTGTCTGTGCACACTTGCACAACGCATGTCCCGGGTGGAAGCTTTCCTCACATTGCACCTCCTCACGCGTCACCTGAACGCGGATGCGAGCCGCAAAGAGGCCACTGGGAAAAACATCATAGTTAGGATTCTGCGTCTCCGGATGAAACTAGAAAGAAGATCCGGAAAACGCTCGCCGGTATAGTAAACCTTTCGCCAATTCAGATTTATTCGAAAAATTTCGACATTCAATATCGCGATAAGCAAAAAAAAGAAGCCGGGATGCACTCTTCTTTTCCAAGCGCACCGGTTGAGCATTCTAGACTAGAGCTAACTTCAATTTCATTTCAAATTTCGGACATATGACAGAATGTTAGCTTATCATCCACGCCCGATAAGAACAATAGCTCCATTACTTTACGGCCCCCAGAGAGGTTAATCTATACAAGTGATTTTTATAGTTCCTGTTTCGCTTACGAGTTTAGAATCTACTATCTGGACATCTTGCAGGAGTGCGGAGTAATATATTTATAACAGTGGAAGCTGTGGTCCCAGTATATATCAAATCATAAAATCAGTTTGTTTTGTAGATGAGGAATAGGGGACGCTCAAGTATTCCCGTTTACCTCACGGTCATTTTTATTTCTTCTGGCATCTGTGATTGAGAACGAGTGGGAAATAAAATGCAAACTTTCTGGATCCTTATAAATTTGGTTGCGGATATTAATGAATATTAAACCGTCGTAATATCACAAAATTTAACGTTGAATTTTGGAGAACTGGAAATATGCATTAAACTTGCAAAAAACACCAAACAACTTATTAAAAAAACATTAAATAACGCCTTCCAAATTTTATAAAACAAAAAACGCTGTGAAAACGCGGAACCCGCGAGTCATAGTCAGAAAAAAATTATATTTCAAAAGGAGTCTTGAAACGTAGACCGATATGTAATTCCACACCAGTGAAGTGGGTGCGGAAACTATTTAGTGAAACATACCTTTTGCTAAAGTTTTTTTTTTTAGGTTGACAATTGCTACAAAAGTGTTTTCTTTTACACGTGTAAACTTAATTACGCGTGTATTTCTACGAACGTTCTTAGCTTATTCGTAATTAGCGAGTAACCGATTATTTTAAAGCTACCGAACGCCCTAAATACCACAGCAGCTTTGAAAACAAAAAAGTGCGCGATCAGTTTTGGAAATTTTCAGTAGCACGGTGAAAAAAATAATCCTCTACACCTTTAGAACAACCAAAAGGTTGAGCTTTGCGCACAGTGAATAAAATCGAACAGCGGTTCGCTAGCAGCAATCTGCCCGCTGTAAAGAAGCAAGCCCAATATACTGTCTCCGTTTACGCCGTACAAACTTGCAATGACAAATCGATTTTTTATTCAAACTATAGCTCACAAATTTTAACACAATACGGAGATGCCCGAAAGAAAGCATAATCTTACTAAAGATAACTGAAGTGTTAGAAAAACTAAGGGAGCAATGTCAAACAAGTGTAATGCATAACGGTACCTCAACAGCGCACGCAAGAAATATTTGGTAAGAAAGTAAATAAGCCGCCTTAGTACTGAAGCAGCAATCTCCTCACACGACTGGACCTTTCCTACCTTGTGCAAGTCATAACTTATAACCCCTCATGCTGCACCTAAAGCTGGTAAACAAAACTCTGGCGAGAGAAATGTTAATTTTGATCCTTACTCTAAACCCAAGGGTCAGCTAGGTGATCCAGCTTTTCATTTATGTATTTTTGCAATGGCTTCTACTGCTTGCCTTAGTTAGTTATTTTTTGGATTAATCTACGATTGCCGAGAGTGACACCCCATAATGAACAAAAAACAATTGTGTGTGGTTAAATTGTCGCAAACCACCGTTTGGCCAAGTACCCTCTGTAATATGCACGACCCTGAGTATAAAAATGAATGAATAAACAAGCAATGGAAAACTCGAGCTCAGTAGCGCTATTTTAAGTGACTCAATGTAAAGGTAAAATCAAACAGTATTGTTATAGGACGTTAAACTACGTTGTGGGGACTTACAACGAGTTACGGCTGCGAAAACCACCCAACCAACAAAATAAACCTGGTTGTCTTGTGGCAAGCTCACCTGGACCCTGTGATTGCTGCTGTCGGCGACAACGATGGAGTTATCCGGACCAACAGCGACGCCCCTCGGCCACGTAAAACAGCCGGGCTCCGTGCCCCTGGTGCCAATCTTGAGCTGCATCCGACGCTTCTGAAGATACATGCTCCTGGGAAAGCCGTAGCCACCGTACTGGCCGTCGTGCCTCGATGAACTGCCATCTCTGCCTCTGGCCGGCACCTCATCGTCCGAGCTGTTATCCTCACTTCCGCTGCGGTTGTAGACGGCGTGCGAGCTCCGTGATCTAGAAACGTTCTTGCCCCCTGGACCGGAGGCCGAGGAGCCTCCGACCGAGCTGGTGCGACATCCGTACTTGTTGCGCAGGTACTGGGCCCAGCTGGAAGAAGCTCCGGAACTGGCCGTGCCACTCTGGTCGCCGCCGTCAGGTGACGCATCCTTGACAGCGTGGCTACTCTTGGACCGAGAGAGAGAACTGGGCGGCTCTTGCTTGTACCGGCTCCTGTAGGAGGGTGATGCTGGAACGGCTTCGTCGGGACTATCCAGGTCTCCGGGCAGGACTTCGTTGGAGCTCTTGCTACGCGCGAGGCGACTGCGTCGCAGAGCCGCCGCCGACGTAGCAGGCGAGGTCGATGTCCTGGAAGCGGAGCTCTCCTGCTGACTCTTGCGCCTTTCCTGGCGGGGCTCCGGCGGCTCGACGAGGGCCGAGCTGCGGCTCCGACTCAAGAAACGGCTTGCGCCGGACTCCTCCTGATCTTCCTCGGCTCGCCTTCGGTTCGCCAAAAACGAGGAGCCGCCATACCGCGAAGACGTCGCCGTCGGGTCGTCCACGGAAGCCGACGGCGAGTCCCTCCAGGACCGTAACCTGCCGGCCTCGTCTTCTTTGTCCCGCGCGTATTGGGAGTGCCTGGTTGAGGGTGCGGGCTCCTTGCGCGACGTCGGCGTTGAAGAACGCACGTCTTGACTGCCCCGACGCGCCTGAGCACTCCGATTCAGCAGAGCCGAAACGGACGACGTCATGTCCTCTTCTCGCTTGGGCGCGGGTGACGTCGGCGTCCTGCGGGTGGGCGTCTTGGGTACCTCATCCTCTTCTTCTTCTTCCTCTTCGTCCTCTTCGTCTTCCTCCTCGTCCTCGGACTCGGAGGTCTCCTCGGTGGTGGAGCCTTCGGAGTCCGAATCCTCTTCCTCACCAATCTGGGCCTGGGGCCGAAGACGGCTGAAGAAGGACGACTGCTGCGGTGCAGCCTGCGGCAACGGCCGGCTTGCCTCCTCTTTCTTCTCTCCCGTCGGTCGTCGGCGCTCGTCTTGCTCTACAGATACGGCCTTGGCCAGCGGCGCTCGTACTGACCTGGCGGAAAGAACAGAGGCCACGGACGAGGTCGGGCCGTCAGAGTTTACTTGCACGTCGGCTCGCCCATTGTCTGCTTAGTGTAGAACGTGACTATATGTAGCCGTTGGCAGGCAGCAGGCACTAAACGGCTCAAGTTAGCGGACAAAAAAAAAAAAAGCGACGAAGGGAAGTAGGATGGTACTACCATTAAAAGTGAGGGGATAAGTTGTTAAAACTAGAGTGGTTATTTGACCTCCTCGTTAGTTTGTACGGGAGGAGAAATTGATCATTTAATCGGGATGTACTAAAACGTTTTTGTGTTCACCACGTCCTTCAGAACCTCGCCAGACGAAACTATGTTCGACATTGTCTCTGATAGCCTTCTTTGTTGACAGAAGAAAACGATTTTTTTCTTTACTCCACACAGCTATCTATGCATTGATAATATATACTTTTAAGTGAAACATGATCGGTCGATCGAATAATGACATTTCTTTTCTTGTTTTTCCCGAGAAGGTTTTGCAATAACCCTGTCGTTCAGATTTTCTTGAAGCGTGACTGTATTTGAAATTCCTCCAACCACCGCCTTTGCGGCTGATAAAGAAAGAACAATATCTTTCTTCGCTGTAGACAACCCTCAATGCACTAATGATAAAAAAACTTTAAAGCAAAACCTAATCAACTTCTCGCATGAACGCCCTTCTTTTTTTGTTTTGTTGTGATAAAAGTACCGCCCCGCGCAAGAATAAACACGAATCTTCTAGAAGTGCATGACCGAGAACTGCTTGCTCGGCCCTGCGCGCAGCATCATGTTGTACCTTTTAGTTATAACACCCTGTCTGTATTTAGTTTAAAATTACAACAAAACGTATGACACGATTATATAATTACAGGTGCCGCTTCAAATTCTATTCCAGCGCTCCCATTAATTTCTCAAATTTCAGGCCAATTTGTGATATATGAAACATAAAACATATAAATCTTAATTTTAGTAATAAAAAACACACACCAAATGAAAAAAATCACACACTCATTTTAATTTTTTCGCTGGTTACAGAGTGGCGTGCACCTTCAACCAGACTTCTGCTGGCATAATATAGTACATAAGCTGACTTATGGTAGTATATAGTATATGAGCTGACCTACCTAAGCGGGCCTTATGTAGCAGGGGTCTCAAACACGCGGCCCGCGGGCCGCATGCGGTCCGCGACTCGCTAGGACGCGGCCCGCAGGCAACGAGTCCCGGTTCCCATATCTCGAGCGCTACAAATGGCATGCGCCAGTGATATCATCTCGTCGATTCATTTTCTCTCGAAAAGTAGCTCTGCTCTTTCAACGTATTCAGATAGTTTATACTTATCTGTGTTCATTTGCCTTTTGTTTCCCTCTTTTATGCTTCCCGGCCTTTTGTAATGTACAATTCCAAGGCTGCAAGCGCGAGCAATTCGTCGAAGGATGCATCTCGGCTGCGCGAACTCGATCAGGAGGAGCAGCTGCCAAAAATAAAGCTACAAGCTAAAATAATTTCGCCATCAAAAAAAAAATTATATTAAAAGACATGTCTTTGTTTAGAGTGTTGTAATAAAACTCTTCAGGAAACCAAGAACTGTAAATTAGCTGATTGGTTTTAGATACGTGTTGAACTTGGTTAATTCCTGAACGAATTGAGCAATGGAAACGACAATGTACTTGCTCTCTTGTTTTATTACAAATGCCAGCCCGTAGGCGGAGTGGTGTCATTTTAATTCTTATTATCGCATGATGTTACTGCCCAAAGTAGTCCTACAAACAAATCAAATCTAAGGATGTCACTGGCAAAACTGTGAGTTTCCAGAAAGCATAGAGCATGAGGTCCCTTCCCTTTCAAATATATTAAACACCCCCCCCCCCCCCTCGGCCCGTTACGTTGGCCCTCTACCTTGAGGGTTTGGGCTATCTGTTATCCCCCTCCTCCCCCCCTCCCCGAACTCAACTGAGTTAAGACCACTGTTATTTAGTATATAAGATGACCTACGAATAAACACAAAATGCGTTTATAAAATTTCAATAATAAATCTATAAACCAACATTAAAGCACTGAATGCTAGGTACAATACCAATTTTTACTTCTGTGCTTTCTTTCTCTCCCGAATTACACTTGCGTTCGCAAATGCACGATTGAAGTGATCAATGCGTCAATTTATTTGCAATAGTATCGTAATGGAGCAAGGCTTCAGACTACTCCTACACTACTTTCAAACTATGCCATGCAGATTACTGCGCACACTTCACCAGATCATTGGAAATGCTTTATTAGTCTCGGTAGTGGGGTTTACAAGAATTCCGCCCACAGGTTCTTCACCCGCAGCCGGCGGGTCGCACCGAGGCAAAACACTGCCGTTGCACGCCCGCTCTAGAAACTAGAAGGAATGTAAATCACTACGGCTCCTAGAGCGGAAGGAACACTTCATTCATACCATGCGCATGCGTACCAAGGGCTGGGAGAGAGTGAAACTGCTTTGTTAGTGATGTTCGAACAATGTTGTAAGAAGTGTAACTTTGTTTTCTGAAATAACCTTAAGTAGGCGTCTTTGAGTGAATAAACGAACTACCAAGGAGGTCCTCGCAATCCCGGTAACTGTTCCATCGACTGGATGCAGGACTGGAAGGTTTCTTGAAGAAGCATTGGGAACAACATCGTGCGGAGTGTCGATAAACAAACATTGAAGGAACCGTGGCGAAACGGGTGAAATACGTGACTTTCAGTCTTGGTGCCCTTGATGTTGACACGTGTGAAATGGTTCGGATGACAGGAAACGAGATAAAAGATTTTCGCCCAATGTCTGGACTGCCGTAAGTCATTTCTGTTTTCAGGTGAGCATGGCGACGGCGCCGCCGAATTTCGGAAGTTCGTAGTCGGGTTTATTTATTAGAGGAATTGTTACAGGTCGATTAGTTCATAAGAGCGCAGCGTTAATCCGTGTGAAGTTTTCCCGAGTTATTGTTCTACTACGGCCATGTCAGCGTATCATCGCATTCCAAACGGGATCTCTAACCTTTTCGTGGTCGCCGACGTCTGCCTAAATGTTGAATGAAGGGTTGAATGAAATGACTTAGCGTGACGACCTCTGCCCCATTCCGCCGCCGTCAGAGTTTATCCCGTCTTCCATCTACGGAGCAAAAGTGACCGGGGATAAAAAAGATTAGCGATTGCGTCGAACAATATCCCTGATTATCGAGACGCCACTCTTCAGTACTCAGGCAGCTCTGACAGCGTGATGGTTCTTGCTGAAGACAATATCTTCACCTTGTGTTGGCGATATATGCAAACCTCCACTTTCTTTGAGGATAAGGCAATTGCTTCATTCCGAGAAGTAGGAGATGACGCATACTGGGGAACGATTCTTAGGTTTTATTTCACGTTCTGCGGAGTCTTCTTGTGCTTGATGACTGACACCCGGGGCACATAAAAACAGCCGACGCCGCTGTGGCCTGCAGGGCGTCCCCGGTGCGAGCAGTCCTACACCTTTTTTGTGTCAGCCGATTCCGATGGAACAAGATATAGAAGGCCCCTCGCCGTGCTTGCGCTGCATTATAAATGAAACTTGCTTACCGACGGCAACCACAGTCGCTAACTAGGATCTAGATCAGTCTACTGGAACTAACGGCAGATGTTTTGCTATGTAATTTTTAGATATTTTCAGCTCAGCGGGAGCAAGGTAGTTTTGTATAACATCATATTATTATAAGAAAAAAGGCGCGATCATGAATGATACTAGATTTATATATCTTTAGATATTTCATCTCTTTGATGAAGGCTACTTACCAATTCGTTTTGTGACCTTGGGGCACGAGCTCGATAGCGTATTCAACGAAATGTTGATTCCTTTGTACGCCAGAAAATTGATTGGCTATTCACTAGGTGACAACATGGGCTATTCAGGCAACCCGAACAGCATTTTCAGACAAATGACTAGAGGCACTTAGCAATTTAAAGCATCAATAACACATAAAGTGCGCCAAGACCCTCTAGCTGATTTCCAGCTTCCCCTGGTTCTTTAAGGAAGTGCACTGACACACGCTATAGCTACAAAGCGACCTCAAATTACATTTGACAGACTTATATCTTGCACATCTAGTACTCGGCAACCGGAAAACATTCTTCAGCGGATAACTCGCATTCATATAGGCTTTTTTTTCTGTGAGTGGACCGACCATCGATCTTCCAACCCGAACGTCCAGAAGACACCTCCGCAACCAACTTCAAAAGGCAGTGTTTCACTCTCTGCCCAGACACTCGGCACCCCCGCGTGTTAGGCGGCGTCTCATGCCAGTGCGGAAAGGCGAGCAGCCCTACTTGGGACGGCGAGCGTCGCGGAGCACCGTGGCCTACGTTCCTCCAACCCCGAGACAGACCCCAAGCGGGACGTCCTGAAGCGGAAGTAGTCGGGCCTCTCCTGGCCCCGGTACTGGTCCAGGGACGGCCGCCGGAAGGGTGCCGTGTCACTGCGCCCGCTCAGAGACGGCCTCCAGCTCAGGTCATCCACGCAGCGCCGCGACGCTGCCGTCACCATCGGCGGAGACTTGTCGCGCCTCCGTGTCGAGAAGTCGGTGTACGATCGCCGATACGGCGACCGCCGCGTGATCGGAAACAGCGGCCGCTCGTCAAGGACCGGAGACGCGGCACGTGGAGGGGACACTGACCTGGTGGGCACCGCAGACTTGGCCGGGGCGGCGTCGCGCCGAGACTCTTCTTCTACCTGCCTTCGCTGCCGGGAACGCAGCGAGTCCGTGGTCGTGTCCTCGGAGGTTGTAGAGCTGCGCCGCGACTGGGCCGGAGTGCTCTCCACGGAACTCTGCCGCGGGGTAGAAGGCGTCCTAGGCGAGTCCGGAGGTGGCGTCCTCGATGGCTCGTCCTTGGAAGCCAGTCTTCGGACCTGAGACGGCCTCATGTCGCTGCTGGGCGGGGGTGACGTGGTCGAGGTGGACGCAGCAGCCGCCTGGTTCGCCGCCTTCTTCTGCTTTTCGACCTCGTCTTCGCTCATCTGCCTGGCGGGCGGCCTCCTCGGTGGCGGCACGGGTACCACGGGTGGTTCCTTCTCCAGCCGCTCTTTTTCAGCTTGCTTCTGCTTCTGCTTCACCTGGTTCTCGTGCAGGCGCTCCATGAACTTTGCCGAGTCGCTCAGCTTGACCACGCCACTGAGAGGACCCCGGTTGGCGTCGTCGGTGTCAAACACCTTCTCTCGAGGAGGCGGGGGCTCCTCGAACCGCACGTTCCGGGTATGGGAACCACCGCTTTCATTGTCTTCGTCCATAAGCTCTCTAGCGTAGCGAGACCGGAAACCATGGTGGGTTCCCTCGTCTCGCCACGACCTATCCTCGAAGCGACTGCTGCCGTATCGGCTGGAACGAGTGTCGGAGCTGTCGGTGTCCCTGCTCCGGTCCCCATACCTTCGCAGGATAGAGCTGTCGCTGGCGTCCCTTCGGTTTCTTGTGTACGCCGAGGGACCCTCGAAGCTGTTGTCCCTCTCAGAGTCGCTAAGATGTCCACCGTACCTCTGGCCAATGTCCAGCATGGACCGAGAGCCGGCATCCTGCTTCTTCTGAAATTGAACCGCCAACCTGTGGTCACTCTGACTGCGCATAAGCGCGTTTGCGGTCCCTCCTGAAGACAGATTAAGCTGCGGAACATTCAGTGCTGAGGACGGCTGGGACGTCGGAGGAGTGTTGAATTTTAGTTCGCCGAGGTTAGCCAGGGTACGGTGGAGAGCGTCGGGGTCGGTGTGAATCTGGAGCTTCACTCTTCTTGTAAAATCAGACGTGTCTGGATCAAAATTGCGAAGAAACTCGAGCGACTTGTTGAAGATCTCCTTGTACTCTACCAGTTCCGAATCCGTCCATTCCGTGTCATCGTTAACGTACTTCTCCACGACGTCGCAGTTGGAGGTGATGTTGGCAATTTCCGTTTCCACGTCTTCGGAGAGAGTGGAAAGTTGCTTGATCTCCTGTTGAAGGTATACGTCGATCTCGGACTTCAGCTTCCCGTGAATAAGCTGTAGGTCCTTGACGTAACGGTTAATAAGATCTTCTAGCTCCTCCTTGACGAGGGCGCAGTTGTGCGTCAACTTGTCCTGGTTCTTGTTATTCTGGGCAAGATGTTCAGTGAGTCGGTTGAGTCCTCTGCGTACCTGATTGCAGATTCGACTGATTTCACGGCGCATGATGTCCAAGTGGGCCTCCTTACACACCTCGCAGATCTTCTTCTCGCAATGCGAGCATCTCGTCACGGAAGACTTCTCGCTGCACACGTTGCAGCGCTCCATGGATGACGGCAGCGGTTCGGGCTCTTCACCCGTAATGTCTCTGTGAAGCTCGAGGAAGCGCATCAGCGTGACGTTTGTTGGAAATGTCTGCACGCCGTTGTAAGGAATTCTGGTCTCGGCGCGACACTCGGGGCACTTGATCTGCCTCCGGGCATAGTCCTGCAGACCCTCCAGGCACGGGTCCGCGCAGAAGGAGTGCTGACATGGCAGCAGTTTCGGATTTCGATACCGGTCCAGGCAGATGGCGCACGTAAGCAGCTGGTCGAGCTGGCTCCACGCAGAAGTCATGGCTGACGCGGGTTTCGATAAACGGTTGCTTTCGATTTCGAGTCGGTTAGGAACGTTCGCACTGTTTCAGAACTTGTGGTTTCTTGCGGAGCGGCTGGGCGCAGAACAGGATCTCATGGCGGCTCAGGGAACCGGGATGGTGTGCTGTCGCCGACATCTGAAAATAAACAAAAGGCTGTGAGTGCTTGGTTTGCACCTCCACGAGCAGCAGCCGGCTTTTTATTACCGGAAGTTTGCTTAGCGCTCGAAAGCGACCAGCACAGCTTGCGAGCACTTCGTTTTTGATGCTGCATTTTTTCTTCCTCAAGAGGCAATATTTCCAAATTCTTAGAATATAACTAATAAGCACATTTAGGACTTCGCTATCTTATATCAGTTGTTATTTTCCGCTAAATTTGGCGGGCAAATTGATTTCACGTGACCTATACACGAATTCAATTTCACCGCAAAATTTAACGTCATATTTGACGTCACGTGACATGACGTCACGGCAGCTACAGACCAATTCAGTTTCCCCGCTAAATGTAGCGGCAAAATAGACGTCACGTGACCTTTACATCAATTCAGTTTCCCCGCTGATCTTGGCGGGAAAAATTATGCCACGTGACCTATACACCAATTCAGTTTCCTCGCTAAATTTGGCGGGAAATTTTATGTCACGTGACCTATACACCAATTCAGTTTCCCTCCTAAATTTGGCGGGGAAATCGATGTCACGTAAGGTCACATAATAGGAACTCAACACCAATATAGTTTCCCTGTTAAATTTAGCGACAAAATAGGACTTTGAAGGTTAAGGACACTGCCAAGTTTTATCTAACTTCTTGACGTTACCCATTCCATACTCTAAAATGCCCAAAATTGCTAGAACTGGCAGGGTAACACGTTACCTATTTATTTATTAATTTTTTCGTAATGTATTCCAGCAATATTCACCCAAAAACATCTGAATGTGGCGCATTATAGCTATAGAAGATGGCAGCTGACTCAACAGGAAGGCGTCGGGTACGGGGAAATCTGCGCGCTAAGACGTTGCGAGTGAAGTTCAGACGGAACGCCAGCGGATAGTTTCACACAATCGCTCTTTTGCGAAAGCCTAACATTTAGAGCTGACACGGCACGCTTATGATGCGAGTGCCATTTTATTTTGTTTATTATTTTAAAACATAACAGGCTTTGTAATGAATGAATCCCTCAATCAAAAAATACTGTCCGACCGTCTGTCCGTCCGTCCGCGCATTTCTCGCTAAATTTGGCGGGGAAACTAAATTAATGTTAAGGTAACGCGACGTAAAATTATGCCCCGTCACTTCACGTCACGTTAACTATGCACCAATTTAGTTTTCCCACTAAATTTAAGAGAAAAGTTAACGTAACGTTGCCTGACGTCACATTACCTATACACCAATTCACTTTCACCGTAAATTTAGACAGGAAATATGGTGTCCCGTGACCTGACATCAGGTTTCCCCGCTAAATGTAGCGTAAAGTTATGTAATGCATTTCATGTATTACATTACTTTGGAGATAAAGGTCGCTGCCAATATTTTTCCGATCGGTAATTGCACATTTCCTTGAAATTATTTGCCACCTGTGCAGGTTGTTCATTTTGTACTGAGTTTTGTTTATTCCAACGGAAGGCCCAAATTAAGAGCAATCCGTAGACTGCAAAATCCCATGTTCATAAAGGGTTTTGTGACCTTGTTTCACTTGAATGCGCACCTTCACCAGTGAAATCACGAATCATCGGTTTGGCCTCAATTTAAAAGAAAGAAGGCGAAAATTTTATTTTAGTACTGTTTCCTTAAAATTACGCAAGGCCGTGCACTGACACTGAATATCTTCATATATTTCTTAACAATCTTATGTTAACATAAATTTTAAGAACAATTCTTGCAAAATGAATTTCGAAGGTCGGACACATCCAAACAAAGATGTTTTTACTAAAGCAGCCGTCCTGACTTGGCATTCTGTTTTCGGACTTCGGAGCAATGAATAGCTTTGGCTGTTCAAACTGTATATCTCAGCCAAAATCTCGAAATAAGTTGATTGGTCGAGGCTCAGGGCTTCAGTTCAGGGGTTATTTTAAGCAACAAAGCAAACAAAAGTCCAGGCACATTCTTAGCATTGCTGGGCTTGCAAAGCAGAGCTTATTTTAAACTAGCTTCAATTATTCATTCCACGCTGGATTGTTTATTTACCTGTCAACACACTGCCAAAAATGTTCGACCTCGAGAACCAACAGAAGGTTTGTGGCGTGCCACTTCCTTTAAAACCTCTTAACGAAATTCGTTCAGCGCTTGTGTTCCGCTACGTTGCCATGAACATTAAAGGGAAAATTATAATTTGTTGCAGCCTCGTTGAACGCCTCTAAAAGTTTACATATATTTTACGGAAGCCGGTTTTTTGTTAAGTCCATTTGAATGAAAGAGCACCGTCAGCGAACCAAGAGCATTAATTGTATTCGGCATAGATACAAATCCAACTCGGATGACAAAATTACAGCAATACGCCCTCACCCCAATTTAATCGCAGAAAACCCTCAATTGGCGGAGGCACTGAGTTAGAGTAATGCGCTACATTACAATTAAATACCGATCCTTACTAATCAATGCGAACATTACTGACATTACTATACATTACTAATCAATACTAACATTACTAATCATTACTAAAAAATAATTATTTAGACTTACGTTGCCTTTCTTAATATTTATATGTCCAAAACGGGCTTAGTTTTGTATAGTCCAAAGCTATCTACAGTTTATTTCACCTTAACGTTTGTTGAATAAAAATTAACGTTGGAACAAGAAACACAAATGATGGATAGCACCTATGCCGTATCCCCGAAGCAAAAGTCATATATTACTTTTTCTTGCTTATTTCTTCAATAATTTTTCTACTATAATTATTTCGTTTTTCTGAGTGCTTTATTTACCTTCTCAGCAACAGCGAAGTTTGGCGGTTCATTTTCACATGACTATTACCGCTCCGCCCTCAAACTATACTTGGAGGTGGTAGCGCAATCTTCCCATTCCTCTAGGGTCGCGTAAAAACATGATGTGCTAATACTTCCCAATACACGCAGTGCACTGTTCATTCACAAATCACACGCGCCATTTTTTTTTTCATTGAATGCAGATTTTGCGATTTTCGGCAGGAAACCTAACAAATAACGAAGCGGTAAAATTTCCTCTGACACAATAAAATGAAAAGAAACAATTTCACTACGTGCTCAAAAACAAGCGCAGGTCACAATTTTGGGAGCAAACACTGGTGCTGCTTCATCATCCGCTGGGTTCATATCTAAGTGCGCCATGACACCCTGACTCGCTTTGCGGAAGTAGGTACCAGCCCACCTCCTTCATTCACGAGTTCAGGAGCTAAGATATTTAGCGTCGGTTGTTATTCGGAGGCTCTACGTAATACTTCCCTGATCGAGTACTTCATCACGGAGATGAAGATGATGTAGGCGATCGTGGTGAAGCTTAAACCTTGTGACCATGTTTCAGCGCCTCCTAGGTGGCAAGGCCTTTCTGCTAGGTTTTTCTACGCAATTTAGCGGAGGCGAGCTCGGGGTACAGGTTGAACAGATTCGATAG
Organism: Ixodes ricinus; assembly: GCA_037355805.1. Taxonomy (NCBI): domain Eukaryota; kingdom Metazoa; phylum Arthropoda; class Arachnida; order Ixodida; family Ixodidae; genus Ixodes; species Ixodes ricinus. Next base: position 142,036 of record JAZHYW010051537.1, read on the forward strand.
GGGGTCGTGTTCAATCGGCAAGAGTGCAGGTACCAGCCTAATGCTGACGCAGCACTCGTGCCCTGTCTGTGCACCCCGCTGGCCTCCGACAGGCGACGTAAAATAACCAGCATCCCCAACTTGTTTATCCAGAAGGCCTTACCCTGCTCCACCTTGAAACGCTGTGGAACGTGGCGACGGCAAAAAAGGTGGGTAGGAAGCTCTTGGGTTATTTGCTTCCCCTTACGACACCATTATTCTTTTTCCTCACCCTCGTCTCTAAGCAAATATCGCTATATGCGGATATTTGCATGGATGGAAGAAGTAATATAACATAATAGGTCCCGATCTTTTTTCTTTCAGTACAAACCCACACATCAATTATGGAACCGAAAGCAGAACGCAATCGCCGGCAAAAAAGAAATCACTCGGGGCGTTTCCACACCCAACGGATGAAGCACCTAATCGACGAGTTTGTGAATGTTTCTACGTGGTCGGGGTCCAAAGAAAGCAAAGTTAATATTCGCGTGGAAGAATTAGGAGAGCTTGAGCATATCTCCGCCGAAAAAGAGCACTAAGACCCTCGCAGACATTCGCGGACGACTAATCATCTGCACTATGCATTTTTTTGACGTCTAGAATCCACCGTCGTCCATAAGTGCCCATCGGAGTTATCGCCCTCTTGCTTTGCCTTCGTTTATCGAGGAATTGTTTTTCTTCTGCCATGATGATTATCGTTGCTTTATTTTATCACGAGTGTGATCATCTTTTTCCTAAATCCGCCCCCCCCCCAACCAAGAAAAACAATAAAAAAACACCGTTTCTTTATGCAAGGAAAAGGAGGCTTAGGCAGGGGCAGGGACCGGCAAATGTTTACCCTCAAACGTGCCACGGTTGATTCTTGTAGCTTGGTGACAGCGAGATATCGTTTTTGTTCCTTAATTTACGGTCACTCACCAGCGGCAATGTCGCTGGCCTCGCCATCTGCAGATTAAAAAATACTTAAATACGTACGCCTCCGGATATCGCTTGGAATTAGACGCCCGCCAATGTGTCTCTCTCAAGAAAATTAAGACTGGGCTGTGTTTGCGCCTCAGAGCAGGGCTAATAAACCATCAGTGCAAGGGATGTGTTTTGGGGGGTGTTCAGCACAAATTCATTAACATGGTACGTACGTACGACAACGTGCAGTTGGGTTCGCTCAAATAAGTGACTTGTATTACGAAGATTGCACGTAAGTATTGCGTATAGACCAATTTACTGAAAGAGAGCAAGAGAGAAAAGGGGAAAGGACTACTAGCACTTTCTCCTTACTGATTAGTTAGGAACGAGAGAAAGACCCGGATGAGCGAACGCCTTGGACGCGTGTGTTGCTCCAAGTTCGCGTGTTCTCTCCGCGGTTTCCTCCATTTTTAGTGCCAGATTTAATTAGAGCTAGCCCATTCAATGACGACGATGTCCTGGTCATCGGAACACCATTGCTCGGTAATAGACTGCACGAATAACAAGCGAAAGTGCAGAATATTATCGGAGGACATCTCTATTGCGCACGGGATCCGACAAGGTAACTGGGGCTGGAATGTCTTCAAACTTCACCGCTTTCCAAAGGACCAAGTACTTCGGCGGCAGTGGGTTGCGTCCATTAACCGAAAAAAACTTTTCTCCGACGCCATCCTCTCGAGTGTGCTCGGAGCATTTTCTGAACAGAGCGCGCACCGAACTTAACGTTGTTCCGTCAATGAACATGAGGTACATTCGCAAGGTGCGTGCAAGTTTTCTCGTGAGAACTGCCGTTTCAACTTATAACTTTTCATAACGTAATTTATCTTAATGTTGATATTTTTCAGTGGTGACATGACTTAATTTTATTATCTACAGCGCTAAGTTTGAAGGCTCGTTTCCGCCGCCGGATGTAGCTGGAAATTCTCGTCGGTTTTCCTGAATCGGGATCTGCTGCGCGACACTAGAAAGCCGTGAACTTATGTTCACAGTCACAACGCGAATGGATTCTTATTTTGAAAAATCATACATAACGTAGCTGGAAGGAAAACTTGAACCTCTATTACTGAAACATGGGCATGCATTGATTTCAATCGTTGAATCATTGATCGACTCGCCCCGGCAATGGGCCCATCTCGATTTTGCTGTTTACAGTTCTTGACAAAGCACACACTCGTTGACACGGGTCCACAAATAAAGCGTTTATGAACATCTTCAAGCCAAAGGAAGCTGTTTTTGATTGCTCTCTGCAATGCCTTTACTTCGCGAGTCCTTGTTCACATTAGAGTGTATTGTTGTGAACGACTCGAAAGGCCAAGACATTCTTGGTGAACTGTATTTAAAACGACAAAACAACATGAAGCGAAAATCAACCGCTGTTATCTGATACAATATTTTGAGTACTCGCCTCCGATTTCTATCGGTGGCGCGTTCAGTGCCGCACTTCTCGGCATCGCCGCACTGGCGCATGCCATAATGCAGGACCAGAAACGTTCCCAATGAGTTGAAAAACGCCATTCGCGGTAAACAAGAGCACAAGGCGCGCTCTAAGTCGCATACCCAGCACGTTGGATGGAGCACCCAACAGCACACCCAACGCGAAAGCGCCCCCCCCCCCCCGAAGAGCACTTTCGCCAACGTTTCTAACCACTCATCATGGCCGCGGAACCCTACGCTCACTAGATGGTGCTATAGTGCTCCAAATGGCGCATCCCACACCATAACGGTCTACAGGCACTGTTGTGCAAAAATTACGGACGCTTTATGTGGTTTTTTTTGTGTGTGTGTGAGATGCACAGCCTCTAGTTTGCGCTTGCCTCCTTTTGTTGTGCTCGAACTTCGCGTTTACGCTTGAAGCACGTAAGATGCCGAAGTACTATCAAGGGTAGGAAGATTGCTATGGAGGCGAGGAAACTGAAACACCTCCCTGCTGTTCTTATTCTGTCAGTGACTAAAGTCATTGACAAACACGTTAGAAACGACTGGAGGTAGTTAAGTTGGACGTTCTTTGTTGCTCTAATGTAAGGCTTTGAACATTCGTACTAAGGAATGCAGCAATATGGCATATATGTTTTCCTTTGATCATGAGATTATCTGGGAGCAGTACGTTCCTTAAATTGCCGGCCTTAGCAGCTATGAGGGGGAGCTCTCTCCGAACATGCGCTCTAAACAGCGTGCTCAAATAACCTCTTTTAAATTTCCTGGAGAAAATTTATATGTGCGCTTCTATAACCGCACGCAGCTGCTTGGAAAAAGACATCGTATAACCTGAGTAATCATGCGCGCGATTACGTTTTTCCCCTCCCATTATGCAATGTTTGGGCAGAAAGCGCGACACTAGCATAGCGTAAAGTCACTGGATCCAGGGAAAGTATTACCACTGCATTCCCTGCCTGCTAGCCGAACACAAATATATGCTAACACACAGACGACCAAAACATCGCTAGGTGATTGGCTGATCGGTTTTATTTTGCGGGGGCAATCGCCCTTTTGGTTTTTCGGATCTTCGAAGCTTCGAAAGGGCCGTTCTAAACTTGCGCCAAAATCGCAATGGAGCTTCTTTGAACTGAACACCTTCCACGCCAATATAAGCCTCTTTGGAACTCTGTATCCAACCAACTTGTCAATTATGCTTATTTCCACGTTTCTCTTATGATTATATATTGTTCTTCTTGCGTATATCAAGACAACACCTTTTTTTTCAATTTCTTCAAGCACTGACGGTACATGTGGTAGTAGGGCGAAATTGTGCACTTGTTTTGCCGGTGTGTGGATAGCGAAATCTTGGTATGCAAGAAATGCCTTCATAATGCAACCTGTCACTGGGAATTTGAATATGGTCACAAAGAATGATGAGGTAAAATGGAAACTGGTCATTCCGTTAACCAAAAGTGGCGACCATACGGGGAGTTTGGCGCTACTTTCGCATAACGGTTATCGCCTGTGTGGGCGGGGCTTTGCTTTTTGTGGGCAGAGATACTTCCATGGATCTTGACGAGGTCAAAAGAATAAACGAACCGAGACGCAGTCAATAATAAATGAATAGAGACGTGCGTCAAGCCGGCGTGGATTTGAATCATTAGTACGCGATGCACGCAAAAACGACAAAAGAGGGCCCAGTCGTATTGAAATCACAAAATTACCCTTCTTCCGCCAAAGAACCCAACCTATTTGGAGGCAGACAACATTTCCCACTGTCTAAACAAACGTGCGGAAAATTTGCCGAGGAGCCACGAGAATTTATTAAAACTGTTTACTCCTGCTTAACATAAAAATATGAATAGAAACAAAAACACAAAAAAACATACAAAAGTTTTGAGAGTTTATACACAACACGAGGCTCCTACATTATTGCGCTGCGGTGACGCTGTCCACGCATTGCGCATGCGCAGACACCTCGTTTCGCACCAATTTGGTTTCTACGCACGCGTTGTGCCCACACCAGGAGTGGGCAAACGCAGACCTGTTTGTAAATAGCGTGTTGGTCGTTTAGACCTTCTATGCGGAGCGCAGGTTCTTCTGCTTCTTGCACAAGGGTTGCGATGACGTCAAAACGCCGAGCTCTTATCGGTTCATTTTAAAAAAAATGGCGGGTAGATCTTAAGGCATCTAGCATCAAGGTCTACCCACCATCCTTCCAATCAATACCAATCAGAACTCCGCGTGGTTCTAATGTCACCGCAGCAACTCCTGGCACAGGAAGCACACGACTTGCTCTTCGCATACACCTTCGCAATGTTTATGAATCCACGGGCCCAGCGTGCTAACTCCATAGTCCAGCAGCACGCCTAAGTTCGTCGCTTGGGAACTTGAGAGCAAACCACGCGCCATACGCACGAACGCTGAAAATGACAGCGACCTGCAGTCCTTCTCTGAGGGAGAGGAGGAGACGAGAGGGCGCGGGGACGTCAGGACGCGGAGCTCTGATTGGAACAAATAGTGGGTAAAGACACAACGCTAGCTGCCTTTGTCTCTACGGCACTCGTCGAACGCAGTGTAGAACGCGAACGCCAAACACATAACGCCGGAGTTCCGCGTTCTAAAGGCTGCTATGCGGAGAGCAAGTCGTCTGCTTTTCCGCAGGAGCTGCTGTGACGTCAGAAGGACACCGAGCTCTGATTGGCTCTGATTGAAAGGATAGTAGAGTAGACCTCAATGCTAGGTGCCTTGAGGCCTACCCACTATTTATTTCAATCAGCCAATAAGAGCTCGGCGTTCTGACATCATCGCAACCCCTATGCAAGAAGCAGACGAACTTGCCCTCCGCATACTTCTGACGTTGAGCGCAGCGAACGCAGCGTAGTGCACAACGTGCGTGTTTCATTGGCCGGCAAGCAGGAAGTCGACATCTGCGAACAATCAGTATCCGTGTGCGCTGCTCTAAGCCGCGTTTGCTATCGGAGCATAACAAAGCCTTAACTCGTTCGAACAAAGCGGTGAAGAAAAAAGCTGCCTTTGTCTTTACTGTACATCGTTAAACGCGTTAGAACGCGGAACGCCGGCGTACGGTTGCTTCTGCGCGTTCCACGAGTGCAGGGGCACAAAAGCAGCGATGCGGAACGCGATGTTCGTCTGCTTCTTGCGTAGGGGTCGCAATGACGTCAGACCGCCGAGCTCTGATTGGCGCCGATTGGAAGGATTGTGGGTAGACCCCAATGGTAGCAGCCTCGATGTATACCCACTATCCTTCCAATCGGAAACCAATCAGAGCTCGGCGTTCTGACGTCACCGCGCGGTCTGGTCTCCTCCTCTCTTCCAGTGTCTGCCCGCAGAGTCACTGAAACATGAAGAATGGCGGAGCGGAGCGTCTTTCTTTGATGCTGAGCCTCCGGCACGCGGTTGTTACCCTCCATCGTACTTTGACAGCGCGCCTCAAATAGCACCAACGCCGACGCGCTGTCCAAGGTAGAAGCTCGCGCTGCACGTGACACAACGGAAAAAAACCCTGACGTTTTTCTGTTCACGAAAATCCCAATCCACACACATATACTAGATCACGGTCACTGTGTACGGTCAGCTAAAGAGCGCTCGTAACTGCGGTGAACCTGCAAATGCATGGTGCTGAACGCAGAAGCACAGCAGTCAACTCGCCACGAGAGACTTCGATGGAAAGTTTTATTGGCAATTTTCGCCACGTGTTTTTAAGCCTATATTGTCACTACTGCGTCTTTGGGCCGCCAGGTGCAGTGAAAATCTGATTAGCTCAAGAAAGCTGGCCAGCGAACCTATAGCTGCCGTCGACTTCGCAGAAGTCGCACGTAGCTTCTACTTCGCTTGCGCGTATAGTTCAAGCCTCTCAGTTATGATGCGAGCCTGTCAACGACGTGCCCGTAGAGTGACAAGATACAAATAAATATTTATACTGAAGAAAATAAAACATATTGGTACTTTACGCGGTGCAAAGCAACTTAAGCCATGAGTCACGTCTAAAATGTGTACTCTGGAAAAGGTCGACCGAAAAGTACGGTAACTTTCTTACACCCTTACGGGTGCTGAAAAGATGTTCCGAAAGCTTACACCCGCTGCTACGCCCCTTGAACACCCGTATTTGAAGTGATGTACAGTAATTGTAATCGCGAGATACGGTACTGTTGAAATTTCACACCCTTTGTGAAAGGTGTTTAAAAAAATATGGAAAAGGATCCTGCTGTGTAAAATGGTGTAAGCGACCTTACATCCGCATCAAACTATATTAAAATATTATTGTACATAGAAATATTTTTGACTTGCTGACATGTTTTTTGAACATATGAATATCACGTTTTATAATAAATGTTGAGCAGAACAAAGCAGCACACTTGTAACCTTCGTAGTTGCGAAGACGCGTCACCTACGAATGATTATCATTAGATTGTTGAGTACATGAGGCGGTGGGATTAATGGGAATGACACTAACCGCCGAATTCACAACCTACTCAAATTGAGGGTCCCTCCACTTCCTCGAGGAAGGCGTGAGGGCCGGCGTTGGCCAATCGCGTCGGCGGATCCGTTCTCGCGATTGGCCAGCGCCCGCCTCGCGCCTTCCTCGAGGAAGTGGAGGGGACCCTCAATTTGAGTGAGGTTTGTAATTCGGCGGTAAGCGAGGCGTGTGGAATAATAAAGTATACATTTCAACGACACCAACAGAGTTGGGAGTTCGCTCCTGCAAGCACCATAATGCGTCTCTATTTATATATTATCCGCATCCGCAACTCTATGTGTTACGTGCTGCATAAAAACTTGTTTTTCATTGAAAATAAATTATCTTCGGTGCGCTCGGACTACTAGAACCCTATTATCAGGGAGTTCGTCAGTGCCTCACATTTTCCTCTACCACTCTTTTCAGGTTGCTGATCCTGAGACCAGCTGGTTTATACGACCATAAGGGTATAAACCAGCTTGTCTTTTACACCCTTAAGGGTGTAAACCTTCTCATAGTCACTTTTCATGGTCACTTTTACACCTGCGTGGGTGTAAAAGTGATCGATAAGACGACTTTCAGACCTCGCGGCCACGCCCCGCGTATCTTAGGTCGCTCGAGGACTGTAGTGTGTATGAACCTTACATCTCGATCTCCGGAGTAGCGCTCGCCCTTTCAAATGAATGGGTTATGGGGCATATAAAAATTATAAACCATTAACGAATGTACGCTCTGGCTTTCGGTTCGCGGCCTATGGTGAGCAAATCGCAGAGTTCAATTAATATTAGCAATCCAAGATTTTTAAAGGTTTTCTTAGAAAATAAGAAAACACGGAACGACAAACTTCAGCTAGGTACTTACGTACGATTATCGTCAAAAAACGTTGTAATAATTTAACAGCAAAAAAAAATTAACAAGCAAAGAGGAACAAGGTGTATGTATGTCAGTACATACTTCGTTCCTGGTCCTTTAAAACTGAGTGGTTGTTGTTGCTTTTTGCGCTGTTAATATATGAGTAATAATTGAAAACCAGGGTTTTGGAGAATGGATAAGAATGCTTGAAAGGATGAAACATCGAGAACGAGGACGGAAACAGGACTTCTTAGAAAGAAGTCCTGTTTCTGTCCCTGTCCATCGATGTTTTATCCTTTCAAGTATTCGTAGTATATCAGTGGTATGCATTAATAACTAGCCCCACTTTCTAAAGCACTAGCGCTAAAAACTTTAGAATGACATTTAAGTCGTCCTGGCCGGAGTATACGTCCACCAGAGACATCATGAAAGGCTGCTAATAGTACGACGCTTGCGTCGCGAAGTAAGGGCAAAAACACCTTTTTACTCTAAAAATATATATTTTTACTCATGAATATATACAGAATGAAGCTCTCTAACGCAGGCTGCCTTGTGTGTACGCGTCTGCCTTACGCCTCATTTTCTCGATTATAAAGGCGTCTTCAGAGGCACTTCTATGGTCGTTGGTGAATCACTTCGCGGTTTTGTGCACGTGGCATGGACTCGCTACCCAAAAGCGCGGACTGATTCGCCGATTGCAAATGACCCTATGATAAAGCTAGCTCTCCCTGAACTTAGCGCCGTTCCAATATGGTTTGTTTTTTGCAAGCGTTGTTCAATTCCTGGGCCTATCGGTTGAACGAAGTGGTAAAGGTTTCGTCCCCCATTGCTATCCAGCCCAAGGAAGACAGTCCAGCTGCTGCAGTAACGCATTTAGTATTTAGTAGCCCATAATAGATAAATATTTGGGTAACCAAGTGGCAGCGTTAAGTTTGAGGAGCAATTTGAGGTAGGTTTGAGGTAGAACGAGCAAGTAAAGCGTCATTATCATTGGATCTGCGCACATTTAATTTTTCTGCGCTGTGCCTCTGCACTTCGGAACTTCCTCAGTTCCGGCATAAATACGTAATTTCTCTTTCCGCGTGATTATAGTAAACCGTAAGGCAGACGCTTTTGATTCTTCTTCTCAGCTACAGCTGGGGCTTCTTGTTGAAAGCATGTTGGTAGGCAGTTCCTAAACAGAAATTGCACACTAATATATACCTCCGCTTTATATCTTAACAATTAAAAAAGTTTCATACCACCTTTTTTTTCGTTTGTTTATGAGTGCGTGAAATAACGATTCTCTCTACCAACAACAACAAAGAAGAAAAAAGCAGCTATATGATAAAGCTAAAAAATAGTCAGAGTGCAGGCGAGCTGGTGTAAGTTGAACATGATTGTAAACCTGAGACTGGGGCATAAAAGAGAACACAACAGAAGGTAGAAAAAGAGGAGGCAACGTCTCAGTTTTTCTACCTTCTGTTGTGTTCTCTTTTATGCCCCAGTCTCAGGTTTACAATCATGTTCATGATAAAGCTGAGTCTTTTTATTCGGCTATTCCTTTGTAGTTCGGGGGAGGGGTGGCAAGATGGGAGGAGGAAAACCACACTTCTTTCTCAGATTTATTGTTGTAGAATTTCAATTGCAGCTCTTCACACTATCTAACTACTGAAAGCAAAATTAAAACGGAAAATTAACAGCCCTTGTGTTTTAACTCAGCGGGGAGAAACACTGATTTTCTCACTAGCTTTTAGAAACTTTACGTACTGATTATTTCCTGGCGTAAATAAAAGCAGGTGTGTGTGTGTGTTTTTTTTTTCGAAAACACCCGCTTTTTACAAATTTTGCAAGAACAGGAAAAGAATTCAAACCTTGAATAAAATTATCTTCATTTCTCTTCTCGATCATGTGACATCCAGAGCTCTCGATAACTGTAAACGTTAAATAGACAACACTCAGTAATCCCGAGGAATTACTTGCAGACATTCTCCATACGATGTGTCACCAGGTGCGATATATTTGTGCGTTGTTTTTTGCTAGACTGATTTGAAAATGTCTTGGATTCCTCTCCAACGTTCCTTGCCAAATAACTTCTCAAATATTTTTAGCAGTGCAAGGACCCATGCTCGGGCTTCGGGCGCCAGAGCCTTCGGGCCAAAAACAAAACAGCCAAGACCATCGAAAAATAAACAATAAAATAGGTGAAAAACAAAAAATATAATTGCCTTGGCACTTTACGAATAATTTACTGGCGTGTAGCATCTGGGTTAGTATTACTGTGCATTCTTACCTATTCATTCGTCAACTTAAAGGCATTCCTTGGGAGGAAGGGCGGTCAAAAGGAAGCAGCCACAATTGATACATACACCGAGGTAATATTTCCTACTAAATAATTTCCAGACAGTACGGAAACAAGCAATAAAAAGTATTTAATTCAATTTAGGGTATACTGGTGATGTTCATTTTGCAACACAACGTCGATACCGGAAAATGTTACAGAAATGTTTGAACTTAAATTGCTTCGCACGCATAAAATAAATTAAGACACTACCCCTTTTCTATTGTTTTATATCAACTTTACGTTTACTCGATTAGCTATTGAAGATCAATTAAATTATCAACTAAGTTTTAAAACCTTTTATAAGATATTTATCTGTGCATCAATGGTATATAGGGGCCTATAAAAAGCCACTCTGCTACCAAACTCATCCTTAGCGGAAAACCAGACAATATGACGCAAGGAACGCACATCAAAATAAAAGCCCTTCGTAAGCTGTAACAAAGCTAAGACGTAATTATTCAAAATCAGCAAATACAGCCATGTAATATGCTAAGGACTGAACGTAACTCAAAACGAAAGTGACAAAAAGTCGACAAAAATAAGGTAATAAAGCCAAGCCGGGTACCGAGACATGCTTACCCAAGACACATCGTCGGCTCGTGGTATTGCGATTCGCACACTACACTGCACACTGCCGGGCAAACATCCCGCCGTAGGCACCAGACGTCGTTCAGTTGGTTATCAAGCAGACGCAGTCAGCGCCGGTGGGGTACAGAAGAAGGACACGGCAAATCCAAACAATCGATCGGTTCACTGCTCCTTTCCAGATGAAGAAGATAAAGGGCGCCCACAGTCCTCCGAGTCGTTCCTCGAGTCTCAAGACTCCGACGGACGTCTACGGCTCTCTTCACCGCAGTTTGTTTCAGCACTCCCCGGTTCGCGTTGCTCGCGCGTATCTGGTTTCGAGACTCTAGGGTCCTAGCCCTCTTCGAACGCCTAGAGGGGGAAATGTGGGGGAGGGGGGGTTGAGAGAGCGTACCTCGTTCCCATTCCTCGGCGCCTGACGTCAGGGACTGCGCACTTTTGCTGGCAGCGGTTCCTGCCAGCGGATGAGGAAGGGGGAAGGGGGAGGGTTCTAGCCCCCGAAAATAGCAGCTCCCATGCGGGTCAAGTCCCGATTTGCGGCCTCGGGTTCCAATGTGACCCATGGACGCACGAGCCGCTTCAGACCTGCTGTCGCAACGGTTCAGCGCTCGACGAGCCGCGACCCTGGTGGGCAAACATCCTGTCACTCCGTGGAGGCAAAATAATGAGCGCTAACCGCGAGCTTTCTTGAAAGACGAAATCGGAGATGTGGGGTGTCTGAGAAGGTGGTTATTCGGACATGCGGTTTTTATTATTCCTCGTGCCTAAACGAATTCCGTACTTCGAACGTTTTTGCCGAGTTTCCCGCTCCGGGACTCTGCCTTTGAGCGCGCAAAACAGTTCACGTTATAAATCTAGAGAAAAAAATCCACCTTTTTTGCATGCATTCAAACCGTTTCTTTTTTGAAATGACGTGGCTTAGATGTGAACATCGGTGGTCTCACTGAGCAAGTGTCTTTGGCGACGCTTTAAAATACTCAAAGATGAACAAAATGTCACTCCCAAGGTCTGTGCCAATTTTTACCCCTTTTTCGCCCATGAACGCTGGCGTAATTATATTTATAGAACATATACTCTAGCTTCATCATGTTGACGAAAACCAAGGGGGGGAGAGCATAACCTGTAGGGCCATGATACACATAAAGTGTACGGGTTGCGCATGATGTCTTTGTGTGATTGGGGGGGGGGCTGATGGCGTGGGGCTACCGCAACCACACAATTCATATGTATGTCAGCTCGAAGACATTATGTGTCCCTCAATCGGTCTTTGTCTGCATGATGAAGCTATTGTTTTTTTTATTTTTGTTTTTTACTTTATAAACTTTGCCAAGCACTTGCTCTGCTTAGCTCAGTCGTTGTAGTATCTGGCTGGGAATCACTTGGTCCCAAGTACAATTCACGCCGCGAGTACTAAAGTAGTCGTGTTATAATAACGCCCGAGTACCACTAGAGCGGCAAACTTAAACAAACGACAGCAACAAGCCTCAAACCAGAGTCTTGCGCTATTTGACAGGCTTTGTAGAATAAAGGAGGTTGTGCTCAAACACGAGCATCATGCAAGCGAGGGTATCTCTGGCAGGCTTGCAATCACTCGTGCTTACTTCACGAGCGCCGAACGACTCAACGCCTGCCAAAGGTACCATCGCGAGCATGCTGCATGTGTTTAAGGCTTGTCGCTGTCGTTTATTTCTGTTCGTCGCTCTAGTGGGACACGGGCATTACACGACTACGGGCGCGCCTGAAGCACGTTCAAAGCATGTTTGCTGCAATCACTATTCGAAAATGTCTGCAGATAGTGTTTTGTATGACCAGTGTGACAGGGCTGCCAACAAGGAAGAAACACGCCCCGGACAGTGTCCGCAGACTGTTTTAGAGCGGAGCTGTTAAGGCTAGTTTCCCAGGATCGTGCCCCCGCAAAGAAATGAAGACACCGAACTCTGGACACCAACCGCCATCTATGAGCGACGGCGGCAAGCCACGTATCTGGTTGCCGCCGTCGCTCATAGATGGCGGCAGCCTTTCCACTCTGCCTTGCCGACTTGCGGCCGGCCATTCCTTTCCATTGTACAGCTCCGCTGGTCTTCCTTCTTCACCAGAGTGCAAAGGCTGGAAGTTTTTTGCATAAGGTATCAGCAGTGTGATCGCAGATTAAGAGACAGACAGAGGATCAAGAGGGCCCAGCTAACTGTTCACTACACTTAGAGGCAGAAAGAGGTTAAGTTTATGAGCAGGCACTGAGCCAGTTAGGAACTAGTGAGGCAAACTTTATGACCATGAAACATGCGACACGCTCATGGGTAATGACTGATACTAATTCATGTTCCCTGCCCACAACATATATCCTTTAAATATAGCCGTACTATAACTTTCAAGTTTCGTCGTTTGCTCGGGTCATTCATAGTTTGCGGTGGTTGGCTGCCTGCAAATTCAACAAAAATCTCAAAGCGCAGGTTTCTTTTTTTTTTTTTCGGGGGTGCAGTCTTTTGCAATATGAAAGCTTCACGGGGACCGCGTGGCCGAGACGGCGGCGGGCAGGGGCGCTGTGCTCGCTCTGGGCGATTCCGTTCTGCCTCCAGAGGGGGACACTCTCTCGGGACTCAAAAAAGCCCTAACGCGCTGTGCATTTTTTTTTTTTTTGGGGGGGGGGGGGGGTTGGTTTCAACGGAACCGCACGATTCATCGGCTTCATGTCCATAAATATTGTCACGAAGGCTCGAAACAAGCATAGTAATCACTGTTCTTTATCCGTTGTTTCTGGCGTAAAATGTCAGAATAGACACTGCCAACAAAACGAATATGAAAGCCCCATTTTGAAAAGATAAAATGCGTTGAAGCGAGCATTTGTCCGTTAAAGGGACGGCACGGATCTCGGGCTTTAACACAGTCAGAATAGTCGCCTTGCCGCGCATGGCGCTGACAAACTGGACCGACCCCCCCCCCCCCCCCCCCGAAACTGATAAGATAAACGAGTGAGTCCTCCCCTCAGAAGGGAATCGCCCGAAGTGAGCGCAGCCTCCCGCTAGCCGCCGTTTCGGCAATGCGCTCCCAGTCGGGCTTTCATATTGGAGGAGGCTGTACGCAGCTCTTATGTGTGTCGATCGTATCGTTATCGCCTCGCCTTGTAGAATTCCATTTCAAGGCAAATGCACGGCAGGCAAATAAATAGACCATCGAGCAAATAAGAGTACTTACGAGCGGCGTTTTCAAAGTTGTTCAAGTCGAAGCTTACTTGACAACTTCCTAACTTCGTTATTTTTGTAAACCTTAAAAACGTACCTGAATTATATCCTCGCTTTACTGCAATCTAAAAGGCCTTCATAACGAACTTCTCGGCGACTCAGCTTCCGATCTTGATAAAGCCCGTTCTCACTAGCGTGCGCTCGTTCGCCTATTCTTTAGAGAAGCTCATTCAAAAGGCCTTCTAGATACCCTTAAAACAGAAGCAAGATTGATTATCTCTGATCCCCGCATACAGACGCTTGCGCACGCGCCAAATTACGACTGCCATTGCTGACCGTCTCTTATCTTACCGAAATGCCGAGCCAGTAAAGCGGGGCTTGACGAGCTTCTACAAGGGCCAATGCTGTGGAGGAGACAGTAGAATCTAAAATGGCAATAACCTGCCCTGATCTGGTCATGACGAAGTGAAGTAAACGTAATAAGAGGAAACAAAAATTGAAGGTCGGTTTTTTATGGCGGCGCCCATGCACAGCTGTCGGAAAGCTTCTATATTATACGGCTTGAGATCGATACTTTTTGAACGTGTTGTGTTGTCTACCCTCAAAAATAAAATAAAGGTCGTGTGCCGCTAGAAGGAGAGACCACAAAGGCATTTGCGAAAGTACGTGAGCCTCCGGAAAGAACTTAAGCAAGTCGCCGATCGTTTCGACAGCTGCGCAGCCCTCTTTGCAAAGCAACTAAACTGCAGCTGATCGAGGAAACGCTCCGTTGTGGAGCCTTTTGCAACGTTCAAAGGAATTGTTGGCGCGCTCCCCAGTTTCACAAATGCTCGCTCAGCGATGTTTGTGCGCACCGCACCTATCTCTTCTTCTTTCTTTTTTTTAGTTTGCATATTTAACGACTTTGCGCAACCTTTCGTATTAGCACCCGTTGTAATAGACCTCTTGCAAAATCAATGAGATCTTATAGCGAAGTAAAAACTAAAAAAACAGCGTGAAGTTGAGGACAATATTAAAGAGAACGTACAGGACACAGCGCTGTGTCCTGTCGGTTACCGTCTACTTTGTCGTCGTCTTCGTGCTGTTTTTGTTTTTGTTCTGTCTGTATACCAAGAAGCCCAAACTTCGACGTTGATTCTAGCGGCGAAGTGACGCTCAAAGCACCTCGGAAACCCCTTAACCACTTTTTTCGATTGCGATTTGCCAGCCTCACTTACCGTCAGGACCAAATACAGTGTTTTTGTTTTGATTTTTATTTGCGACTTTTCTTAAGAAGTCAGATAGAAGAAGTATACTGGGCTGGTCGTCCTGTTCCATCTTCTTCTCAGGGGCTTCTTAAATGCTCCGGGAACCGGTGGAGTCATGCTGCACATTGGGACGGTAGCCGGGCCGCCAGAAAGGTACGGGAGGCGGACGTCCCTGCTTCTACTCCTCGCGAAAGTCTACGCAGGTCCTTACGGTCGCAGTAGGCCATCATGAAGGGATTTCTTGTAAATAGTCGATTCAACTCGATTCCAGCATTTCTTTTTCTGAAAATGAGTTTTTTCGCTCTTTTGGCTAACCCCTGCAGCTATAATCTGTTTCACCTTAAAATGGGTCTCATTAGACGCTATGAGCCACCCCACCTAATCCGGCACTTTATTCGTATCACGTGACTTTGCACCCCGCGCGTCGTCCTACAACCCTCGAAGGTCAGGTGTCACCCAACCGGTACTGGAATGGCTTCGATGGCTCGTAGCATCTTCGGCGGTTTATCCTAAGGGAAAAGATGAAAAGGTTCCCGTGCCTTAGGTAAACTGCATAAGGGCCCATTGACGCCGTAGCGTTTGATGGCGATAAACTACGTTAAAAGAATTACCTCGACGCAGGACTGCACTCCAAGTTAGCATGGAAAGCCTGCAGGTAGGAAGCTTCTGGGGGTGACATGACGCCACCGGAGGTGAAGCCGGAAGTGTGGAGGGACGCGCCACCAGTGATGACCAAAACCACAGCTGTTTTGGTCACCCTCGGATCGCTTCCAGAAGCTTCCTAGCTCCATGATGGAAAGCAAAGCTTTCCATCATGGTGGTAGAGAAGCTTCTGGAGGCGACCCGAGGATGGCCATCTGACTACCTTCTCAGAATCGAACAACTTTTTTGCGTCAGCACAACACGGCTTCAGAAAATCATTCTCGTGTGAAACTCAACTCGTCTCATTTACCCATGATCTTTATCGCTTTCTTGACTCTGGCTCTTACACTGATTGTGTTTTTCTATATTTTTTAAGGCATTTGATAAAGTCTTCTTATTCTCTACTGATTCAAAAACTCTGCACCTTGAATACTGACCCTCACATACTCAATTGCATAAATGCCTTTTTAACTAATAGTCTACAATTTGTAAGTGTTAACAGCAAGATTTCTTCTCTGGCGTCTGTTCATCCAGGGATGCCCCAACGCTCTGTAATTCGCCCTTTACTGTTTCTTATTTGTATTAATGATCTGGTATCTAACATTTCGTTATCAATCTTCGTGTTCGCTGATAATCGCGTGCTTTATCGCAACATCGCTGACCCAATCTGATATTGATCATCTTCACACGGATCTTAACCACAGAGCTCACTGGTGCGATGGTTGGCTGATGGAATTAAATACCAATAAATGCAAGCCTATGAGAGTGTCACGCACCAACACTAGCTATCCTACATATCACATTAACAATACACCCCTATCACCTGTTTCCGTTTACAAGTACATCGGCGTCTATATTACCTCCAATCTTTCATGGAATACCCATATTGAGTATGTTGCTGGAAAGGCCAATCGTATCATGGGCTACTTAAAACGCAATTTTTTCAAGCACCTTTATCGCTAATACTAATCATGCGCAAGTGCCTAGTCCGTTCCAAATTAGAATACGCTTCATCGGTGTAAAATACCGGCCAACATTTCATTGTCACTACATTCGAAAGCATTCAAAATCGAGCAGCTGGTTTCATCTTATCTAACTATCATCGCACATCCAGTGTGACAAATATGAAAATAACTCTATCATTACCTGACTTATCTTCCCTTCGTAAATGTACTCGTCTCTGCTTGTTTCAACAAATCTACCGTCACAATTCATTTTTACGCCAGTCACTTATACTCGAACCATCTTATCGCTCCATTCGCCTCGATCACGTTCATGAGGTTGGCATACCAAGTTTCAATACTGAAGCATTCAATGTGTCCTTCGTACCTCGCACGTCTACAGATTGGAACCGCCTTCCCGTTTCAATGGACCTTTTTCACATACCGACTGCACCAGGCGGTGGCTGCACTAGAACTAAAAATCGAGGAAGGGACCTACCTGCGCTACCAATCGTTAGTGGGAGCTACGCTACCAGTTTCTTCGTTCTCTGAGCAGCGGGGCGTGCCCAACGCGCCGTCCAAGTGGGACATCCGTGGCGTCCACTTAAACGTCGTGTTATTCTTTCCGTCCGCTTTCTTTTTTTGCGTAACACAATTATATGTATGCTGCAATTACGTTTGCTACTCGCTTATCTACAGCCTCCTTCCGAATTTCCTCGATTTTTGGTGCCAACTTCCGCCGCTTGGCATCGGGCGCTCGCGCGTGCGCAGAACGTTTCTCGGAAAAGGTCCATTGCCTCCATAACTGACGTTTTTTCTCTTTTAAACAAACACTTAGTAACAGCACCCTTAGTTAATCAATTTAGATGCCATCATTCTTTTTTTTTGTGTTCACTTCCTTTTGAAATGTACTATGTATCTTGAGGGTAAATAAATAAATAAATAAACCACTGTTCGACATAAGGCCACGCAACATTGCGAAACGTTGCCAAACGCTGCTGCGTGAATGGGCCTTTTCAGATGTTTGACTGTTTGAGTAAAATGCCCATTAACGCAAAAGCATTTGCTTTCTTTTTTTCGTTACGTTATGAGTTAAAAGCATCCGTGCCTCGAAGGTCGATTGCAAGGCTTGTTCTTGAACAAGTTGTCCCGCTTCGTATGAAACGCAGACGTTCCGGCGACACTCCACGTAGGCCATGAAGGTAGGAAGCTTCTGCAGGCGACATGACGCCACCAGAATTGAAGCGGGCGGAAACTTCCGGTTAGAAGAGAAACGCCCCCAACGATGACCAAAAACGAACAACACCAAAAGACGTTGTTTGACGGAAAGGAAATCCTTGGGCACCTTTGGGAACGTTCTCACCGACCGCGACCCCCACTTCCGGCCTCACTTGAGATTTTCTCGTTTGTCTAGCTTGGGCGGGTGTGTCGCCTCCTTTCCTTCCCACCTCCATGACGTAAGCAGACGTAAGCTTCCGTCACATGATGCAACGTTATCAAACTGTGCTGTGTGAACAGGCCTTAGAGGGCACCATACCACTTTCTGTAATAGTCTATTTATGTTCATAACTCAATCTAGGGGTTCTAAGCATCATAAAGAAAACATCACATTCATGCGTGACCGATTTGGCTATTAAAATCGCTATCAAAATATCGACACCAGATAGCGCCATCTGACGATTAAAAGCTGAGCCCTGTCCTTCCCTGTACGGCGGCGCCCTCTGGTGCCTGCGATAGACCTGAGGTAATCCACTTTTTATACCGATTTTAATTTAAAAAGTCGGCCATGGATGCACGTAGTGTTTTTTTTAATATTTTGAGCCCATAGATTGGTTTATGACAATGAAAAGACTATCGCAGAGAGTGGTCTTGTGCCCCTTTAAGACACGTCCTAATTTGTCTCCTTTTCTAACCTTCAAAAGTGTAACACTCAATGCCATTTTTTTCAAGAGTATAGAATATTAACTATTGAGCAAATAATGAAACTTAACCAATCAAAACTTTTAATAAAATTAGGCAGAATCATTAAGTTTTTTTTTTTTTTTAACATGTATGCACCCTTAAACTTCAGAGAACTGCAATTCAGGATGCAGTCACTATGTAAAAAGCAAAGTTAGCAGAAATTATGGTTTGCAAAAACGTGTTTTTTTACCCAGATGTACTAAACAGATACCCTACCATAATTCAGTTGGCTGAAATAGTAGCTCATTCTAGACATTAAAAAAACACTTCAACAATAGATTACCAATGACATAACCAACAGTTGGTGCCTCAACTTGTTGTTGTTGTTTTTCTCTCTCTTCTGCGGAGTGCTGTAACCGCCAAAAGAAATTGTCACATTTTGCCCTAGCCCCTCAGATTCATTGCAGGCGCTCTCTTTAACTTAAATGCTTTATTGTAAAAGTTCCTTGTTTTCGCGGTTTTTACTTGTGCAATTTCAGGGGAGGGGGGTTCCGGGGTTTAAATTTTTCCCACAAATTTTCCGTTCTTCGAAACCAAATTTGAATGTCGGACAAAAGAAAAACAAAACAAAAAAACGTTTCTTTGAAGACGAGCAACATACCACCGTTGAGCGCCAGTGTAGGGATTTCCTGGCCACTAGCCGTCTCGGAGAATGACCCAACGCACCGGTTCAACATTGCACGTAGTCATTTATTCGCCGTCATCGCCCGCACTGCGATCCCAAGGCCCCCGTACATACCCTGCGACCGCCTTTTATCAGTGACGGAACGCCGCTCGCGTGGCAAATTGCACTTGGCCCCTTCGCGGTGGAAATGACTATGGACGATTTGTCATGCGGCCAACTGGTTCAACGCTTTGATCTTTAAGCAAAGCATTAACTGTCCCATGGAGCGAACCGGCGTTATCAGCTTTTGAAGCCGCGTCAAACGGCACCTAAACTCCCCTTTCCCAATGGAGCGAAGCCTGTCGTCTGTAGCAGCGATCTGATGGATAGGCTCCCATTGGCTGGCGCGCGTCATAGTTTCAAGGAACGAGGCCCCATTGGCTCTCGCGCGGCGTAGTTCCAAAGAACGCCACCAGAGAAGCCCTCTTCATGGCGGCGCAGCGGCCCGGCCGCCGGTAAGAGGGAGCAGCTGGCCACCGAGCCAGCAGGGCCCGCACGGGCAGACTCGGAGGCCGGAGTGGCCGCTCGGCCGAGTCTAGCGCGGCGCGGCCATTTTTTATTTTGTATTTGCCCGAACCCCCAAAGGTCAGCCCGGCGTTTCTTTAGTTGCAGGGATGTAGAGGGAATTAAATTGGGTGTTTAAGTGGAGAGGAAAGCATTTTTATGCTAGGCGGCGCAAGCTACCACCCGTTACAAAGGGCGTAGACAATATCATCCATCCATACATACATACATCCCTAGGTTTCCCACAGTCTGCAGAGAGATTTTGTATGATCAATGCGAAAGTACCATCGTACAAGGAGGAAACACGGCAAAGACAGTGTCTAGAGACTGTCTTTTGTACAGAGTGAAAAGAAAATCATGATTTTATTTTAAACCAAGTAAATCAGATTTTGTGTAATTTATATCGCATTTATTCGATTTAAACCATAGTAATTTATTTAAATCGGTACGGCAAAACATTATGATCCTTTGTCACTAGATGTCTTTAAACGAGGAAGATTGATTGATCAGTACGTCCGATGGCTAAAAAAATGCGGGAAAATAATTGCAGCAAAAGTAAAGTACTCTTTAATTAATAACTTTCATTATTGTGGTACCCGCCGTGCAAGGAAGATCTGCTGAACGCGAACAAAAGTCTGCGATTTTCTGAGCACATCCGAACCTTCCATGCCATTACGTAGCTAACATAACATAATGTAAGGTAGAAAGCATAGAATTATTACAGTGTACGCTAGAGGTTCAACTGGCGCTAGTGTGCTGCGGCAAATTGAAGTAGTCAGTAACCATTCGGAAATTGACTTCCGGTAATGCATTTCTATTGGAAAAAGCGAGTGCATTTTCTCCCTGCGCTTGGTTAAGAGAGTAAATATCACGAATAATTCGTACGTACTAGGTAGCTTGAAACATTTCTCAGTCACGCAGACGAAATAATTGGTCAGTTACGGTGTTTTTATGTTATATTCGTGGCATGACAAACGCTGCTAAAACCGCTTCGTACAGTGCACTGTCGGGCACCGTTAGCGCGAACACGACGTCGGCGATTTTCAGCATGGGAGATATAAGTGCCAAACGAACTAAGTACATGTGGAAAACCAAGAGATACTGCAAGAACTACGCAGTAAAACAAGATAAGTAGCTCCTTGTGCATGCAGACGATCAAAATAAATTGAAAGCCACGTAATATAGTCTAGTTTGCAATAAATAAGTACTGCTTTATTCCTTGTGCTTATGAATATGCGCGAAGATGCTTGTTCTGCGTTCAAAACATCACCCGCACGCTCGAAATCTGTGAAAAGAGGGAGAAACCAGAGAACAAATGCCCGATAAATGCTGCCCGACATTGGAAATAATAAAAAGAGACTTTTCATAGCCCACGTACTTTATTCTGTTACGTTTCGAATGTTTTTTTGTTTTAACCATTCCCAAAGATGCACGATGGAGTCATTTTAATATAGGGACAGAACGGGCATATTAGCAATATATAGGCACCACCGGAATGCTGGCGAACCTTGAACACACTCTACATTCCTTTCGATTGTTATTTTGCTTAGAATCTTCGCTCGTTTTTACATACCTGCCATGGAACAGAGGTTTGGGTCTAAAATGTAGCGAAGTTTAACATCGCTCTGTTGTATAGAAAAATGTTGTAAGTAAAGCATTTACACTTTTACAATGTTATTAAAGGTAAATACCATTCGGCACAACCCAAATAACAAAAGTTATCTATGTCATTTTCCGTCGAAGAGACAAAATGTACGCGCGTTTTCCCATAGGAATGCACAGGAGCACCGCAAAAGTAGACTGGTTGCTGTCTGCTTCAATTTGCGTCACGGAAGTCGCATAGACACTAGCGCCAGTTGAACCTCTAGCGTACATTATAATAACTCTATGGTAGAAAGAAAGCTCAACGTTTTCATGTGCTCAGAAAGCACCGCCTTTTGCTCATATTCAGCAGCTATAAAAGGTTTTGCTTGTTGATTTTTTTAAAAATCTAAATACAAAACAAATGGCCACAGAAAACGTGAAATGACGCACAAACGATAAATAAAAAATATATATACATTTAGGAATTAATTTGCGGGTGTGATTTAAATTATGTGCGATTTAAACAATAAACACGTGTGATTTAAATCGCGATCTAGATCATGATTTAATCACAATTTAAATAATCTTGATTTTTATTCTCCAACCTGGTTTTGTATAATCCATTGAACGTGCGACGGTAACTTGAGGGACACTCAAGTGGTTTTTGAGTTCGTGTTTTGATGATGACAGCTGAATTTAGACGCCCTAAGCATCCGTAAAAATCAAAAAGTATAGTCATACGGTGATTATTTCTTTAATAGAAATGTAATCGATAGGCCGCCAAACCTCGGATCCATCCGAAAACGAAACCACTCTCATTGGTCCTCGCACGCTTATCAAAAGGATCTCGGGCCAATGGCGTTGGACGACGTTCCGTCGCGCAGTGATCCCGAGGTAGCCGCATCAGGCGAACCTCTTTGTCATTCGAGCTTCGATCATGGCGAAGTTCTCTACGCTCGAGGACCTGACGCCGTCAGAGGTTGAAATTCTTCGGCGGACAGCCGACCTGGGGATGATTTCCTATGACGCCACTCGGACGTGCGATGTGGACGATAGCAGCGCTTCGGAGTCATGTTCGGGTTCCGAGGACGACGAAACGCAGACCTTTTCGGGCGTTCTTCGATTTGCGGTCTGGGCAAGTCCTAACCAAACCAACGTTTGACATCGCAGCGTTACCTCTGGTACGTGATGTCAAGCGATGTCGCCACGTTGACTTTCGCCTCGGGAGGACGGAGGGAAGGCTGGTTCAGACATGTGCAACGAGCGCGTATTTACGGCTGCGTCCGTTGCAACCGGAACGACCGCTCAGCGCCGCGCGTACATCAGCACCTGCGACCGCTTCTATACGCCGCCGTCAGCTGTTTCAGCGGCCCCTCTAAAGGGGACGCACTGCTACTCCATGCCGTAACAGAATACAGACAGACAGTTTTCTATAGCCAAAAGCTTTATTATTATTTTTCTTGATAGGCTTAATTGCAGGCTACAGTGGATGAAAAAAATAAAATAAAAAGATGCAGTACGCCGTCTTGGACGATCACGACTCTAATACACGACATTACAATAGTACAAATATCGCCACACGCCTTTTCTACGATTATAAAAGACAATGTAATCTTAGCAGCGATATAGCAACGTAGAAATATGATTTCGTGATCAGATAGACGTTGCGAGCGTTAAGGATTGCTAACACTAATCACTTTTCTCCGGTGATGAAAACGCGTGAAAATTCGCATCCTTTATACGGTACGCGCCAGTAATACCTTGAACTTGAGCACACGCATGAAATGCGCCAAATAGAAAATCCGGGCGATGTTCGAGGACACAAATGCTTGAAAGCACCACTGTAGTCGAAGTAAACAAACACGACGGCACGGGCGTTTCTGCTGTCTTGAGAGTGCCGCCACGACATCGCCGCACAAGTAGGTGGATCTTCCCTTCTAGTACGTGCTGGGTTATCATAGCGACGACACGACGAAAATTCACGCAGTCAAGGATAGCGCTTTACGCGGAACGATGAGCTTCCACCACGCCGACCACGCCAACGATCACCACCGACGCCATGTTCGCAGAGAAGAAGCCGGCCCGCGACCGGCACGACCGGCATGCAACGCGCGCCACCAGTTCTCCTCGACCTGTGATTGGTCTGCCGCTGCGGTTGTTTCCAACGCAGCGGGGAAAGAAAGGCCGCCAAAATTTTCAAACATACGATAATTTCATTGGTCCTCGCAAGTACAGAAAAGAGTCCGCACGTATTTTATTCCTGCGTGATTAATAGGCGGTTCTGCCTTCTAAAACTGAAGATACTCATTCACTGACACTTCCTTAACGCCATCGCACCAAAAAGTAGCTTCCCCAAAAACCGCTTGAGTCCCCCTTTAACACGTGCCTTAGAAGGTAAAAGATCAAACCACTATAAACGAATAGAAGAAATAAAAATCACTGAATTAAATAAGACATAGTTCGAGTTCACTGAACCCGAGAAACATCCTTACGATGCGCAAAGAGCGTCTCGGTCGATAAATAACCATTTATGGTCTTCTACACTTTCCATGCGTTTGCCACTATGTTACTGCAAAAATCTTCCTTTAAAGCTTGCTCAAGTTTAGTCCCAGCCCCTTCAAACCGCCGATGTTGTTTTCGATTTAAATTACGCAAAAACTGGATCTAAACGCCCCCTCTCTCCGTTCACGTTTAGACTTATATGAGAGAGACCCTCAAAAGGCCAGACCAGATGACGCCATCGATTACTTTCAGACACCGGGTCTCGGTTGTGTCACCGGTACGTGACTGGCATTTAGTATGGTTTAAGAACTTAATCCCACGTCGAGGATTCGGTTCCTCCATTGGCCGCCCTTTTGGAATCCTAGGATGATCGTTGAAGCGGACAACGCTAGCAGAGTGGGAGCCAGAACGAACGCCCTTTACGGAGAAAAGGACTTTGGCGAGTCGCTGTACTCCTTCAGCGGTATCCAGCGAGTCATGCATTGATTCGGGCGGCATACGTTGCGTCATGCCTCCCCTGCATTTAGAGCAGCGACATCGTGAATCGGAATCGGGAATTACAAAACGAAAAGAAAAAAGCGGCTGTTCGATTTTTGGAAGAGGAAGAGCAGGAAAAGAGAGCGGAAATCGAAGAATTGGTCTCTCGAGAATGTCCCCTTCTTTTTCGATTATAATCGCTCGAGATTTTAGTTATTCTTGTATTTAAAGTTTAGCTTCAATCGTAATCAAAGTTTCGATTGAAGTTAAGCGAGCATTTTGACGAAAACTCTCGTTCAAAAAAGGCGAAAAAAAGAAGCACAGTTAAGCCGCGTACAAGGAAAACCTCAGTTATTAAAATTAATGTTTTTGTGGCACTAAAAAGTATTGCAAAATTTTTTTCCAATTATCGCGGTTTAAGGTAGAGAGATCGGGATTTTTTTGGACTCTACTCTTTTGTCATCAAATCGATTTGAGAAAAACAAGATTTTAACGAAACCAATTGAGGTGTTATTGCTCATTTATACTAAGTTGTCGGGTGATTCTAGAACAGTCACTCGACTGCCTAACCAGTCAAGTGTTATACGACGACTCCATCAGCATCTTTCATTTTGTTCACGTTTTATTGTTATCGTTAAAGTAATTTTGAAAAAAAATTTTATTGTTACGGTACGTAGTTACTGTAAGTATTATTGTTTGATTCTTTTTTTTTTTTTGTCTAACGCCTCAAAATCTGGGATGCATAGCTGTATTACCAGCACTAAAATGTCCACACTCTTAATAAACTCAAAATTTAGTTCAGTGTCCTTTTGAGTATTTGCTCCTTGTTTAAAGCATACTACCACTGAGACATGTGCTTGGCTTAAAGTCGTACTAGAATAGATACAAAATAGGCACGGAAAGAAACACCTTAACGTAGACTTTGCGAGATTCGAGGATCGCCGGGTTCCCACAGAGTAGCTTCGGACATCGAACTTTGAACCTCAGCTTATGTCGCACATAGATACATTTTTACACTGCCATAAATTTCGAAAAGATCTCACAGTCGACTGTAAGAAAAAAAGAGGAAAAAAGTCACGAAAGTGATTAATTATGCAGCCTACGATTCAACCCAACTGTATATGGTTGAACCACACTCCCTTAACTCGGAGCACGTGGAGAGAGAGTCTCGCACTGCGAGAATCCGAGGATCTTGGGTTCAACGAACCATACTGGAAAATCCCAGGACACCTCGCGGCGAAGGGCATTGTAGGGCTTTCCGATGTACGCTCGTGCCGACTTGAACGCCCAGTATATGCGGAAGAGGCACTATTCATTCTCTCTTTTTATTAGGAGCTCAGGACGTACAAGAAGTAAAGCGAACAGTACAGGAAGCCGGCACATACTTCGTTTTGCTTTCCTTCTGCCTTCTATCGTGTTCTGAAACCTCTGAATGTTAAGCAAACGGTGGCTTCGTCTTTGATTCATGGCTAACCGCCTTCCCTCTCTCTCCCCTTCCCTGTTAGGCCAGAGCAGACTTGTACGTAATCCGTTACAAGTAACGAAATTACTTGTAATCCCTTACATTTATCGGTAATTTAGTAACGGAATAATTACATATTTTCTGGAGTAATTTTAAAGTAATTCCTTTACATTTTTTACGTAACGGATTCATTGTAATCCGTTACATTTTTTTCAGGACCAGCCCCCCCCCTTTCTAAAGAAAAGGTCGTTTGCATTTTGGTAAAGTTGAGCACAGTGGCACTGTCACGCGAATTGTCCATCTCAAAGGGAGGCTTGGCAGTCTCCAGTTCCGCAAAGCCTTTTTTTTGCAGCACCAAGTCCCTGAATCTACTTTTTTTTAAATCCTAGCAATGTAAAAAAATCTAAATAAACATTTATACAAAAAGGGGGAGGGGGGGGGGGCAAGTTATATCCGCTTTTTTTAGTGTCTTTGTTTTTTCATTGCGATCGAAGGCGGGGAGGGAAGACACCAAGTGATTGTATGCCTCTTCGAAGCTCGTGGCGGTAAGTGCACAGAGAAGAATTAACAATGTCCTTCTCGGTTATAGTGACAACGACCATTGTCATAATGTCACAACACGAGACAGCGCTCCGTCTACCCTAAAATCCACTAAAATAGATGTGGTTAGGGTGCGGATATATGTAGGCACCCTAGATCTGATAATATGTGAAGGTGTTATTGCCACAAGCATCCTCGTTCGTCGATGCACACTTATCGTCTTCTCTTAGAAGACTGGGTGTATTTTTTTCTGCTTCTTTCAACTTACTTCAGCCTCTTTTAAAAGCTACTTACTTTTTTGTAGTCCAATTTGTGAATTCCAGCTAGGTTATCTGCATCTCAGTTACCCTTTTTGCGAGTCAGCTTTTTGCAAGCCCTTCGAAAATGGTAATAGTCTTCCTTTTTTACTTCTTTTTGTTTTTACCCCAGCAGGACGCATCTTATCTCAAGCAGATATTTTTACAAATAAAACACAATGGTGGCTTATGTAGACTTGATAATATGTGCTTGAGGAGAGAGTGAAACTCTCTGCCCTTCGCTGCCCGTGGCATCAGCAAACGTCTATCTGGAGAACACCGGAGTAAACTACAGTCGGTCCGTGCTTTGTGCGTTTTTGAACGGCACCAAGAAAGGTACACATGGCAAACGTGAGTTTACATTTCCTCATTTTAACCAAGGTTCTAATTGATTGTTGTTAGGAGTGTCCTGTTTCTTTTTTTCTCCATTACAATTATATTTAAATATTGGAACCTTATTTTTATTCACCAACGTCTCAACCGAGGCTCGACCTTTTTCGAACCAAAGGAAGAAGAATATTGAGACAAACCTTATTTATTATTTAATTATCACCTTACTGTTACCAACTCTACTAAAACTCTCGAATATCAAGCAACGGCTGCAACGACGAAGCTTTGCTCTATCTTCGAGGTAAATAGTACTTCCATTGCTTCGCTGAAGAAGCTCAATACAGATCATAAAACATTCGTGAGGCACAATATGGCACTCCCATCCAGTGCCTCAGTTCAAAGTGTGTTCAGCGTAGCAGTCGACATATTGAGTAAGAAATAACGAAAACAGTCTGACGAGGCTTTCGAGAGCCGGCTGTTGCTCAAAATACTCAAGGTCATTGAATGGAACAGGTTGCAACAATAAAAACTTGAATAATCTACTTCCGTTTGCTTCTTACTTGAGGACAATAATGTTGAAAGTAACGCCACGAAAGTAACGGATTACTTTTGGGGGTAACGATCACTTACTTTTATAGAAGGGTAATTGTAATTGTAATAAATTACAATTTAGCCTTGAGTAATTGTAAATGTAATTCCTTACTATTTTTCAGTAACTTGTACAAGTCTGGGCCAGAGAGCCCTCCCTTTCAAAATAAATGTTCTCATTCATTCATTCCTGGATGATCTCACGCGCCGTGCATCGGAACGTCGCAATGCGTCAAGCGGACGGTCAGGGCAACATATTTTTTCAGAAATGTCTATCCTCAGTCCTGCCCGTTTAGATCTGAATGAACATCGTGCTAGTGTGTGGTCGTCTAACCGGTGCTGCGTGATACTCTTTAAGAAATCCAGCCTAGAAGCCGTACTGAAGTGCTATATTTCTTATCTACGGAGCCTAAACCAGTGTAGCTTTACCTCAAAGATATACCGACCTTGCGCCGCCTAAACACGAACATTTAATTTGCTTCAATGTAATCTAGCAGAAACTAGTGCCGCCCTACATTATAAGTTAAACACGGATTTTTAATGTTTGTAGTTTTTTTTTTTCTTAGTTCTGAGTGACGTAACATTGAGGTAGTTCGGTCACTCGAAAAAAAAACAACAGGTCTTGGTCACCTGCACAACCCTGGTCACCACCCTCGCCCCTCACCCACCGACAGATGTCGGGGGAAACGGTAGAGAAGCCAGGAGCCGGGGGTCCGAAAAAAGCAGACAGTGTCGAAATTTTACTACGCACGCGTTTAACAGTTGGGGTTGGGGGGCCTAGCTGGCTCCGGGTGCGGACCGCTGCGAGAAAACAAACATGTGGGGTGCGAAACTTCCTGTGACGTCACGCGGTCACGTGGTCACATGACGGAGCCGGGTTTAAAAACGGCACCGAGGGTTGGGTTCGCCGCCATCTCAAGGTCAGACATTTTGCTAAGTCGGTCCGACCGAATTGTGCCGTCCTGATGATGGAGAGTTCGGAAGGAGGTGTCGAGCCTCCTTTCGACCAATCGGAGTCGAGAGCGATAACGGGGGAGAGAGAGAAAGACGGTGTGAAACGCGGGTAACCCTGGTGCGAGACGTCGGAGGAGCTGTTGCCGCCAGTCGGTGACGCGTTGGCGTTTTCAGAATGTACGGAGCCAAAATCGCAGCTGTGACGCCCCTTTGACGCACGTGTTTGGGGCGATATAGAAGCCCGTGTCCTTTTTTAATTGTAGCGTTCTTAGAAATGACGGCGGCGTCTTGGTCGCTTACTCACTCAACATATAATCCCTGTAAGATCTCTGCTAAATGCCGGTACACCTATTATTTATGCCCCAAGACTGCCGATCGATCATTTCGTACTTAGAAAGCCGTAAACACAATTTTTACTTTCAGTAATTACCACTTAGAATTAATCCTCGACGTTCATACGCTATGAAAGTCGCATTAGTTGGTATATCCGCGCAAGTGCACCTGCAGAAGAAATTAAAAAAGAAATAATAGGGATGAACTTGTTCTACTTAGACATTTGCAATGCAGGTGCGATAGCACTTGATAGTTTTTTAGCAGCTTTTTCAATTGACTCTGTGAGCCTCCTTGAATATTCTAGTAATACGTAATTCCCACTCCCCATCGCAGTGGAGTGGGGAGGGGGGAGGGGTGTCAGCGGACCCCTCCTAACTCCAATAGCGATATATTTATATAGCGGCCCTGCACGGACGTTGCTGCGTGGCCGGGCCATGGAAGGGAGTGTCAGCAACAAAGCGCAGCTGTTGATCTCACGTCATAGCGCGCGAGGCAGGGAGGGGGAGAGACTGCTGACAGTCTCTCATATGGTCTTTCCACGGTATGATCAACCCGATCACGAGCATGCATGGTCCGTCCAGGATTTCCGTACAGCCGCATTCGCGCTCCTCATACGTCACACCAAAGACACGGTGTTCCCTACAGACACGGTGACAGAATTACCTGCGGAACACCTCACGCATGTTCGAACCACTTTGTTTCATACATATGTATGTTCCCAACATATCTATACCTCGTTTTTGTATGACCAATGTGAAAAGACTCTCATATTGTCGCGAATGAAAAAGGATAAAAAAACGTGAAACTAAACATAGAGTTTTAATCGGCGAAATTGTACCAGAAACAAAAAAAAAAAGAACGAGCGTCGAGAAAACAGCAGCGAGCGACAAGCTGTCGGCGTGACAGCTCCCTAGGACGAGAGCGAGTCCGCAAGGCCGCGCTGAATTCCTTACCTATTACTCTCGGTGTCCCGAACATTCGAGGTCTGTTCGATTCGCCTGAACTGGCTGAACTAGTCCAGCAGTGCAGGAACTGGTGCATTCGATTCAACCAGAAGTTGCATGGCCGCTGCACTGGCACGTTCGATTCATCCCAGTTCTGAACAAGTTCAGACCCAGTTCCTCAAAATCTTGCACCGGCTCCGGAGTCAGTTCAGCGTCCGTGCAAAAGCAGACGACAAGAGCAGACAACACTCCTCGTCCGTCTCTGCTCGCGGTGCCATTTTTCGCAGCTCTTGCTCAACTGTCTGCGTTGTTTAACAATGACGCCTTTACGAAGGTGGCATTTTCTCTCATTTATCATAACAACGTACCCTCGGTGGACGCGGAATAGAGATCATAACCGAGGGTAGAAATTTGATGGATTATGATATTCTGAAAGTGTTTTAGTCACCTGCTCGCGTACGTTTGGCTCCCTGTGGTAAGTGTTGAAATATTGGCTCACGTAAATTGTTTCTTTTTGATGCTATGTGGGGATCCACAGTGTCGATATTCTTCCTTACAGACACGGGAAAGGTATTGCATTCTTGAGATTCCCCGCCTTCATTTGCTCTTGTTGCATACTGGCGACTCCGATACATTGTAGAGGTCTGGGATTTACTACATTGGCCCTCGCGTGCCCAGTAGCTGAGCATAATACTGCATGCTTTGTCCGCTGGTATCTGTGGACGCCTACTAACGGGGCTGGGAAAAACGCCGAGAATTGGCATCGGCTTTGTAGTTCCACGCAGGTCTTTCTTGAGAATCAGAATAAACGCTTCAGCTTGACGCCAAAGTTACGGTCGATAACTGTCTTGGCCAAAACGCTATCGTCAGGCCTTCGTTTTCGAGGTGACCGGTACCGACCGCGCGCTGCCACCAGTGACTCCCGATGCAAAATCATCCTGATGCCGCGGACCTATCGTCGAAATGCGAAACTCGAGAGACTTGTAATGAATCTAGTATTGCTAAATGAATGTGAAGGACACGAACGCTTATGGAAACGACAGGAACCGAA
Source organism: Ixodes ricinus (assembly GCA_037355805.1). NCBI lineage: Eukaryota > Metazoa > Arthropoda > Arachnida > Ixodida > Ixodidae > Ixodes > Ixodes ricinus. The sequence continues at coordinate 172,873 of JAZHYW010051537.1, forward strand.
CGGCCGTTAAAAATGCAGACAAAAACACATTTCGTGCAGAAAACGTTTTTACTACAATCGAATCAAAAGTATTCACAGAAAAATTCCGTTATTTTACTTTAAAACTAAGAAAACACGAATGGTATCATGAAACCGCGACTAATTACATGTAGCATACAACGTGGCGTGGAAAAACAATAGCCAACAGATGCAGACGACACCCTGCGCTTCCGCTCGAAAAGCCGATCACAGCGCCAGTCCTAACACGGCGGCGGCACTGGTTCTGCGCCGCCGCTGCACGGCTCCTGCACTCCTCTGAACTCGGGCAGAACTAGTTCAGAACTTTCTGGCCGAATCGAACAGACCTTCTGTTTAAAAATGTTTCTAGCGCCGAGCTATGGTGAGACTTACTCGGCAAGGAAATGTTGGTCTCCTCATATGATACACTCGGTTACCTCGAACATTTGGCCTAGAATGTTGAGTGTCGAATACTCGGGAGACTGACTCGACAAGATCATTCTGAACTCGTTATCTACTTCACTCGGTATCTGGAACATTCTGCTTGAATGTTCGAGCGTCAATCACACGGAGTAAGAGTAAACACTAATATTCTAGAATTACGGAGAAGGAATTATTAAAGTTCATATCCGGCGCCTCTCCGCTATGCCCCGGCAATATAAGAAAGAAAAACGCCTCAGACAGTGTCTGCAAACAGTATTTTGTAATATGTGTTCGCAGTGTGACCGCTGCTTATCGATTCAAAACAATCAACGTCCACACCGTCAACTCCAAGTCAGAGCACGCGGCCACGTGACCGGGTGCCGACTAAATGACGCCAACGTCCACCGTAGTAACGCGCTGGGGTTGGCACACCACTTGGTACCCGCTGAACTCCAGACATTGTTAGAGTTCGGCTAATCCCGTCGTCGCAGTCATTGGACACGAGCCACTAGGCGAATGTTGGCCGGCGCGCAGACTGTCACGAGCCCAAGTCGAGCGCTCACAAAGTGCCAATGTCCAATCCACGAGGAGCACTCGACTGTCGTCAGTGGGGAGAAAATCCCCGCGACTATACGTCATCAAATTTTGCAACTCTGGAGAGGAAGAAATAGGCCGCGTTTGTGTTTAAAATTACGCCGTGACAGAAAAGCTCCAGTGTCAATGGCGCTGAATGACAATCCATATAATTGGGCCACACTAAATCCAGTATGTATGTGGAAAGAAAGAACCATTCCCACCCATTATCGTTTCACGGCACCTTTAAAAGAAGGTCGCCAAAATAATTACGTGCGAAGATTTACCGCGTCCTCTGCTTAATTAAAATGTTATATTTCACGTTCTTGATAATATTAAAAACATAGCATTTGTTTCGTTATTACTTAACGTTAATAGTTTTTCTTTTCTTTATTAAATCTCGTTGCCAACGTTTAAATTTTTAAGACGTTAAGAAATGTTTGTCAAGACGACCAAGATTTTATTTTCTCGACGGCATACTAACCAACGAAAAATAAGCTACATTAATTGTTTGATTGAATGATTTTCTACACTTCGCTCATAGGGAATTACTGTAGGAGGGTAAATTACATACAACATATTTAAAGAAAACAAAGTCACCGAAGAACGACTTAAAAATAAACAAAATGTGCACGTGCAAATCACATCAATTTGGCGTTTTCAAATTAAAACAGTGATAAAGAAGTCAGCTTAAACAAATATTCGCCATTTTATCACAATGTCATATTCAAACACAAAAACAAATATTACATACCCGTAAAAACAAACAAAGAAAACTCAATATAAGAATAACTCGTTTGCATTATACGTCCCAAAAGCAACGAAGTATTCAGAGTCGTCATAGTAACATTCGACGCACATGCTACCGAAGAGCACTTTAAAAGTTCTCATCAGATGCCGAAACTACGAAATGTTTCCATTGATTGGGGTTCGGGCAAAACGGTCGATTTGAAGACAGGCGTGCGATACCCTTTCTCGCGTATTTTTGTAGTCTAGTTTTCATGAAATAAATCTTGTTAGATTAAAATAGTTACTTCTCTCAGTGCCTAGGACCACCAGCCGCTAGCCGGCCTAGCACTTTAATGTATTGCCTTCTTGTTAAATTGTATTCATTACTTAAAACGGTAATGATTGCGGTAACCATATTAAGTTGTAAAATATCGTTCCACTTCCACCCCTAACACTCATACATTCTTCCGCATTTCTTCGGCACTCTAATCTGTTAACGTGAAAGGTTCACAACTTGGGCAGCCGACAAAACAAGAAGCATCACATAAATGATCGTCTACTCTAGACGATGGTATTTCAAATAAAATCCGCTATACTTAGGAAACACAATCACGCTAAAATACGTAGAGTCCTGACAATACCACCAGCGACACTCAATATGAATCGGTCTCTACGCCCGTGACTCCTAAGACCTACCTTATCCCTCCAGCTGTAAAAGTGTTCAAAGAATGAAACCTAAACTTCGCGCGTTAGCACTACACTCCCGTTCACCTTTAAGCTGGGACTAGAAGCTCCCCTTCAGAGCGAGCTTTCTGCCCTTGCTAACACAAGTTGGAAATGCGCGGGCACGCGCTACCAAAGAACTGCAAAAGCCAGCGAGGTCGCGCGGAAGGCGGAGCTTCTAGTCTTAAGTTAGGGGGTTTCTTCAAAAACTGCCGTCTCTAAAAGAAAGGGCGCCAAGGCCAACGGTAGTTTACATCGTCCGCTAAAATAGGAAAGTATACGAGTGAGGCTGCGAACGAATGTCCGTAGGCACTGGAGCTCCAAAAATAAACGCGAAGTCGTTCGTGGATTCGTTGAGAAATCGCATTATCTAAGTTCTGTAACAGCGAGCGAAGGATTGGGACAGTGAGGCCACAAAAAACTGTGACGTCAGCACCCATACACACGCATACTCTAAAACTGCCCACGGGTCGGCTTTCCTGCGGAACGCGCCGTAAGCGAATTATTCCGGTTAATGAAGAGGGTTCAATTAATGAGAGAACCGAGCTTGTTCTTAGAAAGATAATCCGCTCCGAGCCACTCAGCCAATTCGCCCTGAGCCAATTTTCTCTGAGCCAATGAGTGCGCGAAATGTCATATTCAGTGTGCTAGCGCGCATGGCTACAGACCACAAAGTGTTTCATGAAAGAGCTTCTACTTGGGGCCATTTCCAGCATCCGTGTATATGTGTATGATTTTTTATCTTCCGAAGCGACGAATACGAGATTTGGAAGTGGGTGACTCTTTTCCTTCCCTTCTCCTTCTATCTTTAAATGCGTTGAGGTTAGAGGACCAGCCCTTGGCGCTTTTCTGTCCAAACCTCCGATATGGCCTATTCGCGACTCCAGTGACCTATACAGGTCGCTGATCTGGACAAATAGCGCGGTAGAAAACAGGTCGTGCCATGTGCTCAACACACACAGCTCGAATTTAAGCAGGCAAGCAAGCATTTGCTCCAGAATGGTTTGCCCCAATTTCTGTTTAATACGTTCCAATCCTGCGGAGGTGTGTTGGATTGGCGTAAGCAAGCTTCCAGTAAGCTCAGCCTTTTTCGAGGAAGCGATGAAAGGACGACCTCCTCCTAACGTGCTGATGAACGTTGTTAAACGCACGTCTGGTTCACGTGGTTGCGTTTAGAGCGACCTGAGCAACACGCTTATACGACATCAACGAAAGAGCCGCCGGAAGAACTGTTCGCCTTATACAACATGAGAAGTAATGCCAGTCGCACCGAACTGGTTAGGCCTTTACGAGTCACGGTTTTCTCTTCGGCACTGTCGTCGCTGCTGTTTCTGTTGCGGGGACACAACCAACGCAATTTCTCTGGCTTTACGTCGGTGGCCATCGTGCCGACCACCCACAACGTGCAATCACTGAAGTCACACACGACAAACAGAAATTGCGAAATGACCTCTTCCAGCAAAGGTAGACCACGCACACTGGTGTCTACTTCAGCAAGAGACGACTGGCAACATTGCAAGACAAGCAACGAACATCCGGTGTGGAAATTAGGTCCTCCTCACCTCGGCGCGCGGTTCGAGGTAGGTCCAGGGTTGTACACGTTCCTAAAAACAATGAACGAAAGCTCGTTCATCGTTTTTTCTGATTTTTGGAACGCGTTCTCGTTACAAATTCCATATATGAAAAATGAACTCGTTCCCGCTACAGTTAAATAAATGGAACGTATCTTTACATATACGCAACTGTTGTAATTTGCTGATTACCACAGTTATATCAAGCAAAGTCTTCTTTTTTCTATCTATCCCATGAAATGGGAGCATACTAATTTGAATTGTGTGATGGAAGGGCTCCAGGATAAGAAAACAAGCGGAAGCAGGGTTTCATTTGTTGATATATTCACCTTTAAAAATCTGAGCTTTTAACCATGTTCATGTTTGTGGTGGGCGATTCAGACGAGCCAGATGTACTTCTGCCCCACATTGCACGAGCATTTTACAACAGCCTCACACGTTTCAATCTAACAAAGTCCTTTGTTCGAACTTAACAACAGTTGCTTCAATGTTGCTGATCCGCTACCCGAGCAAGTGAAGAAGAGGGTAGGCCTTTTGTAAGGTCAGTCTTGAACACTACAAGTTCTTCTTCGTGAAGGCTAGATTGGTTGTCCAGTTTGAACGTGGGAGCAAGGGGAGAAGGAATAAAGGTTAATTTTTGTGTGCCTTTTAACTGACCAATATTCGGGATACAAGGCTGCGTTCGATGTCAGTAACCTGTTATTTTGTTGTAACTGTAGGTCTTTTTGTGGAAGTTCAGTGATGGCTGTAGTCGGCCTTAGATTTCTGGGTGTGTGAGGATTCGCGAAAGCAAAGTAGCTGAGATTGGAACTTCCTTCTTTCTATGTAATTTCCATGGACTGAAAGTTTTGCTATTTGTAGCGTAGTCTCGGGCACTGAAAAAAGAATCGATGACCAGTAGCTTTCCTGCGCTCGACTGTTACCAAGCAAGGACCACATAAAATAAACCATAAGTAACCAAAAAGTTTACGAGATCCTGCTCTCCATAAAAATATTGTTTCTATATTTTTAGAATTTCCCTTTTTCAATATAAAAAATACCCCACTGGACGAAAAAAGGAACGCTGTTCATTTTTTCGTTCGAGAAAAAATGTAACGAGTTCCCGTTCCAGTTCCATCGATGTGAAATGGGCGGAGGCGTTCCTTCGTTCCTTCTAAAAGGAACGCGTTCCAGGAACGCCGTTCCTTGGAATGCCGTTCCGTACAACACTGGGTGGATCCTCCTCACCTCGGCGCGAGGCTCACTGAACTCCATGACGTAGTCGTTGGAAACCTGGTTTTCCTTCCATCCAATTCTACCGCTTCTCCCTGCGGTTGCGCGGGGTGGAGTTGTGAGATAGAAGCCTCAGCTGTCCCTCCTATGAAATCTAATAGTTCATGGCTTTCACGGTTATCAAATCACAACCTACCTTCCTCTAGGAAGTTCAATCCGGAAACCAAAACAGTGGTATGTGTCGTGACCCAGAATTACAATGCCCCGTTGTCCTGAACGAGCCCTGACAGGATAAACGGTGAACTTTCTTTGGTCAATACTACGAGATTTTGAAGGAATCTGGGGACTCCTCTTCTAATGACCGCTGAACCTGTGCGGAGACTGCTTTATTTTATTGTTTCTTCTTTAACTGTAACTATTACATTTTAAGTTTTTTGGATGAATCCGAATTGTGAAAACGTTTACCGGCAAGTGTTGTTTTTTTTGTGTTTATTTGAAAACACAGAACCCTAGCTATACGCTCCGTCTGTTGGGCAAACGAGCGTTTGGAAGGGCGGGAGGAGAGCTTTGCGCGCCAAGAGTCTTGGAAGCCATGACTATGCCGGCTCTTATTTGCAGCCTTTGAATGAGGCTTGACTACGTCCGCCGTTGTCGCGCGCAGCAACGTGAAAAGGGATGAGCAGGGACGCGGGTGAAAAAGGAGAGCTCCGAGTCCAGCAGCGACACGAAGCCAGTCGCCATTACACATCTGCTGACCTCGCAACCGCTGAAGCGCCAGTTCACGGACAAATCCTTTCGCTGTGGCGCGTCATGTATGGGACAGTCTAGTTTCGAATGGACATGTGCAATAATGTTCTGAATGCGTTTTTTTAGAGCGCAGCTCTTAGGCGCCCGTTTCCGGCTTGAGCGGCGTCGGCGTCGCCGTCGGCGTCGCCGTCGCCGTCGGCGTCACCGTCGCGTCGTCGCATCGTATGCGTAGGGGGTCACGTGACCCCCCCAGATCACGTGACCCCCCTCCCCCGAGGTCACGTGACCCCCGGAGGAGATTGAAGAATGAGGGGAGGAGGATAAGGAGGGGTATACCCTCCCTGAGTACCCTTCCTCCTCCTCCTCAAGAGCTGCGCTCAATTCGGCGTTACAGGGAGTTGTAAACGGCTTTCATTTTTCATTTGCGCTAAAGTTGTTTACTTTTCCTGACCAAACATTAAATCCAAGTACCTTTCGTCGGTCGACCTTATCCCGTTCATCCAAATAAATCCTCCAGTACTAGTACCATCGAACCAATACACGAGTACATCTGTCATTAAGCAAATCACAATACAAAACCAACGTTTCACTGCAGGTCCGCCACGGAAAATGTGTAATGCTAACAAGAGAAAGCGGAATTCCCCGGTGCTCTGAGCAATAAATCCACCGTTCGAAATAAACTTCTTCTAGCGGGGCCTCCACGAAATAAGGTTCTGGTCACGTCCACTACCGGGAGTCTTTTTCTTCTTTTTTTTCTTTTTATTACCCGAATACTTTCGAAATCAAGGTTTTACTAAAACCTGGATCGGACCCAGTCAGCCTGTGAACACCAAAGACGGTTGCGTAATTCGATTGTTGTGCTGAGCACGTGCCCAAGAAATGTCTCTATTTGAGATCAAAGGGCCGAGAACGTACGGGAGGGATTACTTGGCAAATCTCGGATTACTTCTTTCTTTTTGTGAGAGAGGCAATCAAGTGTTCCCTTGTGCAGCAAGTCCAGAATGGCCAGTGATACGGACGTTTGTGGCTTCCCAAATGTGGGAGTGCGTCGACTGTTGAGGATACCTAGCCCTGTGTCTGTTTCTGTCGACTGGACTCCACCTGTTCATTTTCGAAGTACTATACTGCCTCGCGGATCAAGAGCGAACTTTACCTTTAAAAAGGAGGGTGGTTTCGAGCTCATCAATGGAGTTTCTACTCAACTTCGCGAGAGGTTTGTTGAAAACAAATTCGCCCTTTCCCGTAATATCGTGGCAAAGGCAACAATAACACGGAATGTGATGCAGCGCCGAGCTCGATGCGATTGTAGCGCCGCTGTTTTTGCCTTAGCGGCAACCCTTGGAAGGGCGCCTACAAGATGAGAGAAGGTTAAAGCCCCTTGATACAATTCACGCTTCGCATTTCCTACAAGTACCGACAACCATTGTTTTGCGAATGAGATCAAACGCGTGACACAAGCGAGTACTTTATGGCGCATTTCCTTTGGTGAATGTTGAGCGGTTTTTGAGTGAGTTTTGTTGGTATCTTCTTGGGCGTGCAAGCGCGCGGCTTCAAATCCACCAACAGAGTTGAACATTAAAAAAAAGATGAAAGTGGAGCCGTGTTGTGGCTTCATCGCGAACGGCTCATTTCAGAAAGCACACCAAAGAAATAGAAAAAGCACACACACACACACACACACACACACACACACACATGCACGCACACACGCACCATTGAGGAGTGCTGTTGGAGTGCGAGTTGGTGTGTGAGTGCGAGTTGGAGTGCGAGCGCTCCAACTCGTGGGAAAAAAAAAACACGCGAACTAGCTCAACCCGTCGCGGCCAGGTCAACACATCAAGGGAGTTTTACCCCTGTCAGACGGAGTAATTTAGTGCACTTCAACCAAGTGCACTTCGCCTTTAGTGTCATTTCCGTAGTGTGCCACACGGCTTCTTCCTGAGGAACACACTTGGCTTCGAGTGAGTTTGACGAACTCACTTCACTCGATCGAGTGCGTGGCATCGATAGCAGTGTTTCAACAGTAAAATATAACAACACAGAAACCAAAAACGAGGCGTAAATTTTATTCTATAAAGAATAAGAAATTCGTGAAAGAGAAGACAGAGAGGAGCTGGTATTGCAGCAAAAAAAAAATAGTGGGGTAGACTTGGAGTTTAAGCTGATCTGTACCAAAATTAGCGCCGCGGTGAATTGATAAAAGACGACGACAAAGTCAGTCATTCCAAGGCTATCTTGGTTAGCAGAGAAGGACAGAGCCTACTTTTGTTTCAGCATGTAACTATTCGAGACAACACGATAATTATGATCTAATTAGGCAGTGTCAGGACCTCCTCGTAGACTTCCTTCGGAAGAAGCGGAACGCCAAAGTTGGATATGCTTCTTTCTTTATCTTGGCTTGCGATGATCGATCAGAATCATCCAATTGGCGTAAATATCGTTCATTAATGTAACGCTGTTTTAGAGCGCAGCTCTTAGGCGTCCGTTTCCGGGGTTGAGCGGCGTCGGCGTCGCGTAACCGCGCTTTACATTATGGGATGTTTCTCAAAATGACGTCACACGTGACGTCACGAGGGTAAAATTTTCCCGCTAAATTTGGCGAGAAACGTTTTCGCAAAGTTTGGTAGGAATTATTCCGCTAAATTTACCGGAAAAATTTTACCCTCGTGACGTCACGTGACGTCACACGTAAAATTTAACGAAATGTGTCATTAACGTCACACGTCAAGTTAGCGGGAAAATTTCCCCGCTAAATTTAGCTGGAAATTTAGCGAACATTTTCCGCTAAATGGGAGGGGAGCAGCAGAGGACGATGGGAGGGTACGGAGGGGGAGCAGCTGCATACCATCCCTCCATACCCTCCCTCCTCCTCCTCAAGAGCTGCGCTCCAATTCGGCATTATATAGAGAATTGTAAACATCTTTAATTTTTTTAACGTGTCTTTATTAGGGGGTATAGGTCGCCGAGTGGGCGAGCGCACACCAGATCGGAGTACGTGGAGAGAAAGTTCGCGCTGCAGAACCCAGTGATCCAGAGCTCAATCCCCAGCCCTGCCCGAAGAACACACTTCCGATGAAGTGAGAACGGGGAGCACACTACGCTCGCTCCGGTTGTGTGGATAGTGAATAGCTTTTGCACAGAGTTTAAGCAATGTACCACTCTTAATTTGGTGATTTATGCGCGCAAATAGTGGTGTGCAAAAATTAAAAATATGCAAACGGTTAGTTTGACGTTGTATAAAATATAGTGTAAGCACGCACGTGGTACGCTGATAAGGACTGAAACAGTGCTGCATTTTACAGTAGCGTTGAGCGTATCGAAAGTTAAAGGTCCATCTAAATCTTAAGCTTGTACACATAAACTGCTCAGGCCGTAATGTTTGAGTGTTCATAGTACTTTATTAGTTTATTACCCTCAGATTTGGTGTAAGTTGTCTCCTGATTGCTTACAACAGAAATAAGCAAACATTCTAACTCTGGGTTGATATAGAAAAACTCCACCTGCTGACAGCTATCAATAATCTCGGCACCGATTTTGAGTATTCACTGCATGCCAACGGTCGCGTGCTTAGAACGAGTTTTTCCCACGTGATTTCATACAATCGCGATTGTTCTTGACAAACAGGATTGTTTGCTCGCGCAAGCGGCCACATGTGAAGTTAAGAATATTTTCTATTGATTGTGGCACACGTGACAAGTAGCATAAGTTTTTTTTCTACAATCCGCGAAATAGAATGCTCCTGTGTTACCTTGGTCTCAATGCATGTAGCACACAAAAGGGCACGAGCTGAATCGTAGTGGGAAACGCAAATAATGATAAACAAGTGTGTAATCACGCCAAAAACTGAGGGCACTGCCATATGCAGAAGGTAAGCTTTGTTTCACTAAATGCATTACCAGTAAAGTATTTGGTTTTATCGTGCAAGCGATGCGGAACATACAAGCGCGAGCATGCTGCCTTGAATCTCTTCCAGTGAACACGCGCACCGTTCAAACCATGGAGCTCGCTTTTATAGCTTTTGGTGCGCTCAAACCTTTTAAAACACAATTATAATCAATTCTATGATTTCATTTCTTTTTATTAACTGCACCTATGTTGTTTTTTCTTGTTGTTTTTGTTTTGTATCTTGCGTTCACGTGCCATTTTCTTAGTTATATAATATTTTTCCAGAAGTCCGAGAACTATAGTCTGTTTCATCATAAGTAAAAGCCGCATAATCAAAGATGCAGCCCCCCCCCCCCCCAAAAAAAAAAATAAGAACTCGAACACGCGAACACACATTAAAAATGCAATGTAACAGCGCATTCAAAATTATTCGTTGGTTTTTAGAGAGCAGGAGTTTCGTAGGGCAACATTGTTACCAATTCTATATTATAAAAAGTGCAGTACAACTGTTAGCTCGGGGTCTTTAACGTGCATCACGCAGTATATGTGATACACGATCACATGGCGGTAGGATGCAGATAGGCGACAGAACCCAGGGTTCCTGCTAAAGTCCCTTGATAAAAGCGTTTTTTACAAGTACCGCCAACCATTGTTGTGGAAACGCGCAAGACACGTGCCACGAGCGGGTGCTCCGACGCCATTCGCTTTCAAGGGCCCGTCATGTTAGTGCTGCGCCGCCATTTGCCTCCAAGGGCCGCTCGAGACACGGGCCTCGTGCACTGAAAACCTTCTGACGTTAGCTTGAAAGACCAACGCAAACACATCGAGGGCTAGTCTACCCATTCAATGCGGATCCGCGTTACAGCGTTGCGAACGCGGTTGTATAAAGATCAGCAGATGATGCGCGGTCCTGTCTGCTGTTGCAACCGTTGCGAGCGTCGTCAGTACCTTACGGTTCTGCAGCGTGTGCTGTGCTCGAACGGAGCCGCACTGGCTCCTGCTCGATCTGCGGTGCCACAATACACTCGGCCAACGATCCCCCAGCAGTGTACTTGGTTTAGCCTGTGAGCTAATCCAAATGAGCTGCGCCTAGAGTATCGGCACTCTTTTCCCCGATATTGTTGTGGGCGCCGCCATCTTGGTGGTTAGTCAAAATCAAACGCAACTGCCGATCGTGATGATTCAAAAGTGCTGACTTCCTCAGCATTATAGTTTCGGTGTTAGGAAGCTCACGTAATATCGCTTTGCTTTGTCGCGAACTGATTAAACATTTGTGGAGGACGGAAAAGCGTTTCCCATGATTTCAGATAAAGCTCCGGATAACTGACAACCATCATTTTAAGCACCAAGATGTGTATGAAGCGTAGCTTATTTAGTGGCTGTAGTTTAGCCCGACCGCAGGCACAGAACGAGAACGAAATGCTTGACGTTGCGCTCTTGGCGCTGGCTTCAGTGGCTTCATCAGCCCGTAGCGTTGGCTGCGCTTCGAGGTAAGGTAAAGCAAAGCTAGTATTCAGATCTTTGGGTTTTAGAAGCAAACCCAACAAAAATCACTTAACACGCCCCAATAAAAAATATTTCTGGTTTATTTTGACTAACTGGAGATCTTTTGACGTGCAACGGAAATCTCAGATTAGCCTCCGTCAGATTGTGGGCACCTCGGCCGATATTTAAACCGAATAACTATGAATTCATGGGCCAGTCCGTTGGCTCAGAGACACTAAGACGTCTTAATGCTTTCTGTTTTGTTTTAATATCATTGCCATTTAAGAGCCACCAAAGTGGTTTGTGAAACAAAATATAATCGAACCATCCCGACAAGCGTAGTTTGATTGCGAAAATGATTTTTGCAAGTGATAAAAACATTCAAATGTTTTCGAATATGTGGCGGAATCCCTTTCATGGCGCCTGCTTCATTTGGATCGCGTCAGGCATCTGTACCGACGCACAGTAGAACTCGCACAAAAACAGCGTGTGGCGTGGCAAAAACCCGCAGCCTCGCGCTTGTTGTTCTGAGATCTCTGGCTCGCTCACTGCGGGCATCCAGGCATCTGACACCCTGACATCTGGCGCTTTTTCTGTCTTTCACGTGGCGTTCCAAGCGGCACACAACGGAAAATGCACATCAAGCTATTCTTGAACATGTGTCGCCATCTGTGTTTTATATTAAGAAACTGAAATTTGCCGTAACTGAATGGGAAAGTTTGAGGTCTACTAACATTCGTAACGTGTAATATATCAATATCGAAGTTTTGGGAAATAGTAATATCGAAGGATGCTTCATAATTTAATGTCTCGTAATTTTGATTAGTTGACGTGATTCCGTTTTTATAGCACCATAAAATAATACTATTTCAAACTTATTTTTTTTATTTTAAAATATGCATTATCTGTACCGTTCATTGCTTACTTTTTTTAATTCATTATATGCAACCGAACAGCTCACGTAAAATATCGTAGTTCGATGGGACGTTATAACTCGAGAAATATCTGTAAACGACTTAATTTTCGCAGGGCTCAGAATTTTCGTCGTAATCGGGCCAAAAGCTGAAAATTTGAAATTATTCGCGGGTTCTAATTTTCGCGAATTGAGTTTACGCTTCTGTAGCGCTCACCTATTGGCCGAATTCATTCGCGGGACGTATTTCTCGCGAATTGTAGGCGATTCGCGAAATTCGCGAAAATTAGCGTCCTCGCGAAAATTTAGTCGCTTTTCAGTTTTTTTTTTCATATTAGAGATTGCTGCGTCTATTATAAGGTGAAGAATTAACTAACCAGCTAAACATAATCGCAATATCGAGACATTAAAGTATCGTTGAAAAACAGCTCTTTAATTTGAAATTAACTTTAATATTCCAGGACACATAGAAAGGAACTTTATAAGCTCGTCAAAAAGCACAAAAACGTCATGCAAGGTGGGGTTGCACCTTAGAGTCCAAACGCAGCCGACGCTACGAGCTGATGGGACTAGAGAACTAGAAACAAGTCCTTCCTAGAGACCGAGTCCTTTCTTGTACACTCTAATGTGTGACCAATCAAGACAGCGTCAAAAGCCCGCCATCGTGGTGTTCGTTTGACCACATGGTGTCACCCGCGGGAATAGGTAACTCCCATCAATCGAGCAAGACGTTCAGCTAGCACTCGTGTCCACTCAGTCAAGAGACAGGTTTTCAGTCGGTACTTTGTTTTCCGTTTCAGGAGTACGAAACAGAAAATATTTAGGTGGCAGCCATATAACGCAACCTGCGTTAAAAATACAATGGTACAAATACACCGTATTTACTCGAGTCATAGCCGCACTATTTAATTGAGCAAGGCCCTTGCGTCTATTTTCCCACCTAACACATATAAAGCCAATCATTGCGTTGCGCATAAATAATATAGCAAATAACCAGATCAAGAATACGATTCTTCATAGAAATTCAATCTTCACAGATGGTATCTTCGCAGGAAGATGTCATCTCTGTCCGTTAAACAGCTGGAATCATGCTGCCGATCGCGGTGATTGGCAATCTGGGTGCCCCGCTGAAAAGTGAGCCCTCAGGTTTTCTTCATAAACAGTGCGGCTATTACTCGAGTAAATACAATAATAATGCTTCGAAGAAGAGCTGCGGATTAATAGGAGACGAAGTTGACGTTGGTTTAACCTTTGCGATTTCAGAACGCAGAAAGGGGAAAAGAAAGCAAAACGGAGTATGTGATCCCCTCCTTTTGTATTCGCGTTCATTTTTTCGAGCGTTCTGATTTTCTAATGACAAGGAAAAAAGAACCGTGCCACTTCCAAGGTATATAAAGCGTTCGAGTCGGCACGGGTGTACATCTAAACAGCCCCACAATGCCCCTCTCCGCGACGTCTCCTGGGAGCTTTAGGAAGAGGTCTATTGCAACGTAAAAGCGGAGCAAAAAAACAACGGAAGGAATATTTCAATGCGTATAGGGACGTTTCACCGGGCGATAAAACCGCTACGCGTCAGTGTTAGAAGTGATGTAAGGCGTTCCTATAAAAGTCAGCAACAAGTAACGTAACTATACTTTGTTCGTAGTAAAAAAAGAAATCACAACGAGTGACGTCCCATTCCAATCGGACACAGTGGTTTAATGTGTGCTTCTGTGGGTTAGGGTTGCGACATTAATTCCAATTTCAAGTTCTTTCGGTGAAATTCAAAAGTATTTTTTTCTTTTTTTTCGTTTTAACCATAAACAGATTATATTTAAGATAATGTAACCTGTTTTTTGTTGTTGTTGTCTCGGTTGTTTCGTTGTTTTTTCGCTTGAAATTTTCGGCCGGTGAAATTCCAAGATATATAAAGCGTTCGAGTCGGCAACGGGCGTCCATCTGAACAGCACCACAATTCCCCTCTCCGTGATGTCTCCTGAGTAGTTTTAGGAAAGGTCTATTGCAACATAAAAGCGGAGCAGAAAACAACAGAATAAATATTTTAATGCCTATGGGGACTTCACTGGGCGATAAATCCCGCAACACGTCAGTGTTGAAGTGACGTAAGACGTTCCTATGAAAGTCGGCAACAAGTAACGTAACTATACTTTGTTCGTAGTGAAAGAAAAACAAAATCGCAACGAGTGACGCGGCATCACTATTCGACACAGTGGTTTAATGTGTACTTGTGTGGGTTAGGGTTGCGACATCAATTTCAATTTCACCAAAAGCAAAGTGCTTTCGGTGAAATTAAAAAGTATATTTTTATATAACCGTGGACAGACTATATTTAAGATAGTATAAGGTGTTTTGTTTGTTTGCTTACGCTTCGAGATTTTCGTCCGTTTTACTTCTCAAGAATCCGGTGAATCTCAGATAATTAAAAACAATGTTTTAATGGGGTCTGGAAAGGTGCTTTCTCTCGAAAAAAACAACACATTATCGCAATTAAATTGTTTGATCTATATTTTGAAAAAACTATATTAGAAATTTTCAATAAATAAAGCTTTAGATAATGCACAAGTTCTTATCTAATGAACGCTAGATTTCAAATATTTTTCTTTTTTTCATTAAAGGAAGTTTAAACTAATTTATAACTGGTTTAGAACGTGGGTAACGCCGTAACTTCAAACATTTCCCATATATAAATAGCGCTGATACAGTCTATAAATAAAACGAGGTAACGTACCGCTCATATGTGCTTTTCAGCAAAGTTTTTGAGGAGGTAGTGAGAAACGAATATGTATTCCCAATTTGGGAAAAAATATCTAGAACTTGGCTATCATAGATCTCAAAATCTCCATTACCCGTGCCTTTTTCTTCTTTTTTTTTTTTTGCGCACATAATTTTGAAAGATTACGAATCGTCTTTAGCCCAAGAAATATCCTCGACCACAAGACGACTCGTTCAAAACGCGGAACACTGTGCTAAACTAATGTCGTAAACTCAAATCATTAAACAAGCCAGTCCCGTTGTTCGTTAGCACGAACGCATCATTACTTAGTAACAATTAAAATAGCGCAAAAAGACAAGGACAAAAGTATCAGGACAAGCGCTTGTCCTGAATATCTGTCCTTGTCTTTTTTGCGCTATTTTATTGTCAACAAACCAACAGCCCAACAACGTACCCTCTAAGCATCATTACTTCGCAAGACGGGGTTCGCGAAGAGGCGCGATAGACTATACTTTCCGAAAATCCCTGCACGCAACACTGCGTGCGTGACATATAGGAGGACCTTTTTGGCCACGGAGAGGAGTGGCGTGGTTTTGGTTTCGAATACCCCGTTGACGACATTGTGAATCTCTGCACTGCCCGATAATAAAGACAGCGCTCGTTTGCGTTGCTGCACCCATTCATCTTCGCGAAAGCCCCCTTGGAAACACGGGACATTCAGCAGCTGTAAGGACATGCCTAGACTCGGCGACTAGTAAGAAGTACGGCCGGCTGCGTCCCATACCTTTCTGGCGGACTTGGCCACCACTCCAGAGTGTAGTATGACCCACCCGACTTAGGGGTCACTTAAGAAGCGTGGGTCATTACGAGACAATAGAACAGTACTATCGGTCCAGTATTCTTCTACTTCCATCTTCTATCGTAGTTCTGTGTTTAGCTACGCACAAACTCTAACACGTCCACCGCACCCCCCCCGGCCCCAATAAAAAAAAGTGCACCAGCATTCTATTTGTATTGGTAGGTAACACAAACAGTACTATAAATTTCAGTGAAGACACGTATTCCAAAATGCAAGCACTGTAGTTGGTCGTGACGGGATGTCGTGAAGTGAGATGGGAGAACTCGAAACCGAAACTTTTGCCAGTGGATTCCAAATATGCTTTGCGCGGCACTACGGCCCTAGGGATCGCTTCGATCTTGTAAGAAGTCTATTGGTGGACTAACGAAGGAGTGACGACCCTGCTGGGTCAGCACTCTGGTGCCTGAGCACACTGGCTGCACTTCAAAACACTTGGGCGCTTCTTTTTTTCTCCTTCGGCATCGGAAGTGTTTTCCTACGCTTCATTCCCGCGATAGATTCTTGCGAATTTGACAAGGTTCAAGTTCGGCAAACCTCTAGAAAGAAAATATAATTCTTGCGACGGATTACGCGTGCGCGGAACTCTCAAGGGCATCCGCCGCCGGAGTTACAATTTAAATAAGCAGTACGCGCCACGCAAATATGCATTCTTTTTTTTTTGTATCGCTCTCTATTTTGAGTAGTTATTTGAAGTGTTCCAACTTTGTCAACGTATTACGCGAGCGCAGCGTCTCTTGCCCCCACGTTCGTTTCAAGGACGAAGATTATTCGAAACCGAGAGCTTATCAAGATGCAGGAGCCACCTAATCTAGGGCGTTACCCTTGGGTTACACACACTTCAACGATGTCCAATTGGGCAACGAAGCTTGAAGAATGACGGACCAGACACAATACAAGGGTGGCCGAACCGCGGCTCGCGAGCCTCGTGTGGCTCTTCTGGGGCCCAATGCAGACAGCAAGTCGTCTGCTCCTTTTGCAGGAGATGCGGTTACGTCAAAACGACGCCGAGCTCCGATTGGCTTTGATAGAAAGGATAGTGGGTACACCTCAATGCTATATGCCTTGAGGTCTACCAACATTTTTTTTTCTTTTCAATCAGCCAATCAGAGCTTAGGCGTTCTGATCATTGTAACCCCAGTGCAAGAAGCAGACGTACTTTGCGCTGCGCATAGATCTCTTTCGAAAGTCACGTGCCGATTACTAGAGGGTCGTGACCACTGCACAATTTCGGAACTAGAGCCACTAAATGAGCTTCGCTTAGAGTATACGATACTGTTGTGGCCGCCACCATCTTGGTGCTTGTGCAGGGCAGACGCAACCGCCGAGTGTCATGATTGGAAAGTGCGACTTCCTCAGCATTAGATTCGGTGTTAGGAAGCTCGTATATTGCTTTGCTTTGACGCGAACTGCTCAAACATTTGTGAAGGACGGAAAACCGTTTCCCGTGATATCAGATAAAGCTTCAGATAACTGGCAAACACGATTTTAAGTTACAAGATGGGTAAGTATCGTTACACTCAAGCCTCAGCTTACCTAGTGGCACTATAGGTGCAACAACTAATATCTTAGAACGTGCAAGTCATTCCATAAGATAGTGAACGTCGGAGAGCGGTCAACGCTATAGGAGCCGACGAGCCAATCAAAGAGCGTCAAAAGTGCAACGTCACTGAGCTCGTCCCCTTTTCTGTGGGTGTGTTTTTGCCTTATAATCCAACCAAACGCATAAAGTGTGCCGTGATGTTGCTGATTTAGTGCGCCATACAGGGATTCAACAGCTGCCGAAAAAGGGGCAGTCTTTCAAAATAGGTCTATTGCGGCTCGCGGCTATCTACTGAACCTCACTCTCCCCCCCCCTCCCCCAAAAAAAAAATAAATAAAAAAGAAAGATATTTATTAAAAAAAGCAGCTTGCGTTTCGTCATCCTTGTGCCACCCAACGAGGTAGAGGGGCTGAGAAGGATGAACCGGGGTTCCGGTCTCTACTCGAAAGTGACGCCCATAAGGCCGCTGCCATTGTAGGCAAATGTGACCACTCGTCACGTGACCAAACCAAATGCGTGACGTCACAGAAAACATGGCAGCACCCAGGCAACGGCTGGCCCCAGCTGGGCCGGAGCATTGGCCGGAGCTTGTCGGATGCTTTGGTCGTTGTCGTTCGTCTCGGCGAGTTGATTTCAGACGCGGAAGCCGTCATATGAGGCCGGTCGAAAGCGACTTTAGAGTTCAGCGTGGTGTCTCACGTAGGTATAACGTGAAAATACGGAGGAACGGTGTGCATTTCGCTGGTGATCGAGGGGGATATGGCCACGAAAGAGACAATCGGCCCTGCGTTGCTCGGTTCTCGGATTGATTCGGATATCGCTAGGATAAATTATAAGGCGACGTTTTTGTGCTCTCTGTGACCACTGGAATCTTCGACGTCTGCAGTGAAGCGTGTGCAGTGTATCTGGATACACAGTTTAGCCACGGAAATTGCGTGAGTCGTGCTTGGCAGTGTGCAATCGTGGTGCCGCTTCGTTCAGATAACCGAAAGTACACTTTGGTTTTGCGGATCACCGGAGAGCTGCCTTGAACCTGGTAGTTCCCGTATCGTGGTAAGTGATGCTGTGCTGCTTCCCAAATTGTTCCGGCGGAGGCGTGCACTTTCCCGGAGCACCAGGTGCGCGGCGCACCGATGAGGTGCCTTTTAAGCTGGTAGTTCCTGTGCCGTGCTTAAGGTGCTGCTGTGCTGTTTCCTAAATTGTTCTGACGTAGACGTGTACTTTCACGGAGCACAGGTGTTGCAGTTGGTACTGATTACGTCTGGTCTGTCGCACGTTTCGTCGACGCAAACATTTCATCAACACTCGCTTACGCGAATTGCAAGCTGTATCGACATTTCATCGAGCCTGTTACCTACCCAGCTCACCCGTTCATGGTGAGCTGGGTAGATAGTCTGCAGTGGCTCATTACCAGAAGAAGTCGTCCCACAACCATTTCAGTTCAGTTCGTCCACGGCAGTCGCCAGACCCCGAAGGAGAGAATTTATTCATACAGAATGCCACTAAAGCAATGCAACTTCTTTAGTAATCAGGATAGACTCTCTTTTGTCAGTTTTGTTAAATTGTCACGGATGCTTCTTCCAGTCCTACCTTCTATCAATATTTACTATTCTGGAAAGTTCCAGACCATGCTTGGCTGTCATCGTATGTTCTGGTGGAGGTGCTGGGTACTTTACCCATAGCCCTTCACTCTGTGTGCACCCTAGCGGCTCCTCAGCTGAGTTGCCCGATAACGGGACACGGGTGGCGGACTATCCCGCGTCTTAAACCCCCGGCGAGCCGTGAACCAAGTCCTATCCCGAGCCCGGCAGAAAAACTGCAAGACGAGCAAGTACCACAAGAACGAACCTCGCAAATACACCACGAAGAACCTGAAATCCGAGCCAGTCGCTGCTACCAGGAAGAACCACAGGAATTGGGTTTCCTGCCAGAAAAACCGAAGCTGACTAAGCCAACAATGACAAACCTGTAGCAGCAAACCACGTCCGCTCCCACCATTGTTTGCATGCCCGTCGCACCTCACATTCCGACGCCCTTTCACGCAAGGTGTATCAAGACGTCAAGGACTGGATCGAACAATATGACCATGTCGCCCGCCACAATGGGAGGACAGACAACCAGCTCCTGCAGAACCTATACTTCTCGTGGAAGAAACTGCCAGGCACTGGTCTGAGAGCCATAAATCCTCCTTAAAGGAGCTGTGCAACGATTTTAACGTCGAAAGAATTGGCATCTTCTACTTTTGACATTGTTCACCTTGTCACAAATGACAGAAAACACACCTCCTTTCATCGTAATGTTGCGATTCCGCCGCGTAATAGCGAGGCAAAAATTAGAATATTCCCCGACCTGCAGCCGCGAGCGTCAGCCATGAGAAACACGTGGCATGACATCAATGGGTGTCTTGTAGACAAATAGCAAGTTGTGCGAATACCTGCTCGATAAAAGGTAACTTTTCTATAAATCTTGTCGTTCAGACATAAATATAAATGCGTCAAAAACCTGGTATCATCGACAAAACTTTTGTTCTACGGAGTTTTAGTGGCGCCATTTATCCTAAGTCCATAAAACCGCCAGCTCTATATGCTATCGCGAACAGCCGCCAGAAGCCGGAGGTGGAGGGGGACAGGGCCGGACGGGTATGGCCGGACCCGAATGAGACTTTCCTCCTTTCACCATATTGCTCGCGCTGCGCCCACGAGCACGTGGTCACGCGGTCGCGAGCGGATGAGTCCTCGCTGCTCACTGATGGCTCTGGAGAGAGAGCTTTACCGGAACCCCGCGCCTACCCCATCGACGTCACTGCGCACGTGACCCGGAAGACGATGTGCGAGTTGAGAGGGGGCAAAAACCTGGACCTTTTCATTTTTTTAAATAAAAACTAGGGTATCCAGACAATATCTGTTTTCTGTAGTTCACTTCAGAAGTGTCAGGCATCAACTTTCACAAATATTTAAGCAAAACCCTGAAATTGTTGCACAGCTCCTTTAACGTCGTGGGAAGTTTGCAAGATCGAGCTGAAGTGCACGTTCGTCAGCCAACATTGACGAGGGAGACCCGCATTCCTGATGGTGTCCAGGATACGGCCACAACGACAGCGCCACCGCCTTCGTGGAGAATGATTTGCGCCTGATCGAGCGCCCACGCCGACCCTGATGCTACAGAAGACTAGAAGCTAAGACTCTTGTGTCTATAATGTGAGGGACACCACCTTCGGTAGCCTTGTCCGCAAACCCCCGACAACAGTCGAAGGTTTCTTATCACCGAGGCTTCCAACATTGAACGTGCACTGCATGCCCGAATCTGTCACTATCAACAACTTCCACACCAGCCTCCCAGGCATCCGCGACATCATCTACGACATTGTTTGGGAGGAGATCAGGAAGCTACTTCTTGCTATCAGTTGACCGGCTTTTATTTTGATTGCCGAAATTGATTTCGGAACAAGTTCGACAGGCATTTAAACCGGAGACTTCTGCGAGCGAAGCGGGATCTGACGAACCGAGGGCGACTTACGCCACAATGGCACGATGACCGCCACCGGCTGCCCCTTCAGTATTCAATGCCAATTCAATGAGACACCTCAACGCCGAAGCATTCTCGACATCGGTTGTAAATCTGCGCTGAACAAAGTATACTGAGCAAAACGAAGGTGTTGCGAATGGCCGACCAAAAACCACTCTGCTACCACTGCATGAGGCCGACCATGTCCACAGGAGTTGCCCGTACCAATGAATTGGCCTGCGAGGGTTCGTGCCGAACGACCTTCGACGAAGTCTCAAGGAGTGACTGCAAGACATTGAGGATTATCTTCGGCGGCCTTTGTCCTTGGCGCCGACATTGCTCCGAAGCTCCTGATCCCCATCACCTTGACGGGAGGTAAGCACGACAAAGCAGGTGAGCGGCAATGCAATGACAGTTTATTTGGTGTCGGTTGTCGTCTAAGGACAATATGTAATAATTTGCTGACACCAATTATCTGTGCCCACTCCACGAAGCACACAACTTCCAACTTGAGGGAGAATGCCGATGCGTGACTTGAGGAAATGGAATGGTTGGTTGTTCTCAAAAGGGGACACCAAGCATCACCCGACTTTCCTTTTCCACACGAAACTTACACAAGTTGCAAGGTCGCGGGATGCAGAAGAAATCGCCATTACGAAATGGAAGCGAAATGGCTTGGATAGCAAACAAACACTGTTGCCAGCCATCAAGTCAACGGTACAACAAAAGGCACAGCCACGTAAGCAATACATGCCCAAGCTTGCTACATTGACGGAGAAAACTACCTGGAAGATTTGCGGATTAGAAGCCAGCCCTCCAGCTTCAGTGCATCAGATGTCAGTGGCAGCACATGACGTATGATTACAAGACGGCATCAGTCAGTCAAAGTTGCCACTCGACCAAACTGAACACCGACGTGCCAGGAGCGTCATCCGACAACAAGGAGCACAGGTACTGCGACTGAACGCCTGACACGAGACTGTCGCAGAAAGAATTCGTTATGGAACCATTTGCCAAGAATCAATATTTATGTATTTGTTTCAAGTGGAAATAGACATATTTGATACACTAACCAAATAAACACATTTCCGCTTGCCTTCACGCCTTCAGAGTCTAGACATCAAGAATTGTGTTCACTGCATGCGGCGAAGCTTTTGAGGACGCTTGCATCTCTGACACCCCAATATTAATAAATGGGACAAACCAGACTGGCAGACTTGTTGCATGGGGCTGCACACTCCTTGCCCCTCTCCTGAACATGTGGTGCACTGAAAGCAAACTCCAGTGATGTGAAAATGTTATTTATTAATTTATTTATTTCAAAGACCCCTGGAGGCACTGTAGAGAGAATGTTTAAAAGTATACACACATTATAATACCATCATAGCATACTGACGTTAATGAGCACAAAACGGGCCCAGCTGCTGAAAATAAATATTGCACTTGTAAGAAATAATTATTGCTGTAACTTGGTAATTACAAAGATGAACACACCTCTGAGCATCTAGTTTAATAGTACGTGTTGATGCATTGTTATATAGCAGGACACTTCCTATACATATGACACAATAGACCCTTTGCAAAACCCCATCAAGCAGCATGACTCTCACCATTTTTTTTCGGCGTAAAGCACACGAATGGGTCCCAGTTCACGTCGAACGCTAATGGAGCATAGGAGTCCAATAGGTGCCGAGCCGAGTTCACTGTGATGGCTGACATAACATTCTTGTCGAACAAATGCCCAAAGTATGAAGGCACTTGTGTAATTAGAGTAGTAGCAACTGTAATTCGTTTCCTCACAATTTGGCAAACGGCGAAGGCTACAGTCTCGGTGAGTCAATATGCACATGGAGAGAGGCACATGACAAGATATCATCAGAGTGCTCGTCTGCACAGATTTGTCGCACACCTTCACTCCGTCCCTCTCATTGGCTCGAGGGGGCTGTGGCGGTCGCCCTTTACCAAGTTGCGGCAAAACGAAGTATAGGCAGCCTTCACTTTTGAAAAAAGTTTATTGAAGAGACTGAAAGGAATGGTAGTAAACATTTTTCAACAAGACTGCTCTTCGGGCAAGGGATGAACACAAATATGAATCATATTGTCCAGGTAATTGGAACAAGTAAATAACTGACCGACTAATAGAATGCACTCTTGATGAAAAAAAGTATTGCTGCAATAAAACCTACGAAAGAGAAAAATGAGCAGTGAATCTTCTATTCCCGAGTTGCATAACATTTAACGAATTACTGATATGTGTGGTTCTATCACTAAACCTTGGGACTGCATTTTTGTAGCGTGAGCTACACTGGACGAGGTTGAGCAGTTTCGCGTGGCTCGCCTAATGAGCCGTGCTCCGAGCTGCGCAAGCGCGAGGAGCAGTGACGTCACACGGCGCACAGCTGGCGCGCCGGAGACGCCGCCACCGCGCGCTCCGCCGCCGCCGCGCGCGCCTCACCGGTCTGCGCATGTGCGAGGAGCAGTGACGTCACACGGCGCACAGCTGGCGCGCCGGAGCCGCCGGAGCCGCGCGCTCCGCCGCCACCGCGCACGCCTCGCCGGTCTGCACATTCCAGAGGAGTGACGTCATAGCCGCGGCAGACGCACTGGCGCCGCCGCGTGCCCAGCTGTCCGCCTCCGCTGCGCAGTAGACAAGTCTGACGCTGCACCGGAGCCGCTTGATAGCGCCTCTCATTTTGTGCGCATAAGCTCACGCCACGTATATCCTGGCATAGCCGAGCTAAGCCACCGCAATTTTTTTATGATTCTAGATGTTACAATGATGGATTAGACAACCATCTAAAAGGAGTATGATCATGCACATAGAGGTTACTGTGGACTATTGATACCGATCGGCAAGGTAAAGAGCCTTCTAATACTAATTTATAAGGAACATCGGACGCAACATTTTATGCACTGATCAATCAAGAATGTGAAGACTTGCTGTGTTCTGAGTTCCAGGGGACAAATAAACTGTTTTATGAACATAAGTAATTAATTTTTTTCCGAATGATTGGTCCGAATGCTTTGTAAGAGTTCGCATGCACATCAATTAAGCAAACGCCAGCTTTTCATTTCAAAAAGTTTTGTGATAGAATGTAGAATCGTCGATTAGCACGAAAAGGTTAAAGATCGCAGGAGCTTCCTCGCTAAAAGTGGCTATGGTTATTCGATGACGCAGGGCTGAAACAACTTCCCCTAGGCACTAACGCGACGTATACCTTTCGCTTCGATTCTCACACATTCCAACGGTCAAGCGAAGCTAGAAAAATGTGAATATGTATACTAGAAGTTATATCGTAAAATTGTTGATAAGTACAAAACGTAAAGATCGCAGGAGCTTCCTCGCTAAAAGTTGCTGTGAAAATGCAGTTGCCTAGGGCTGAAGCAAATTCCCCTAGGCCCTACGTCCGTCGCATAAATTTTGCGTCGTATCTCAGACATTCCAACGTTCAAACAAAACTAATAGAATGCCAAAATTTCATGCTAAAAGCACTCAAAGTTCTATCGATCCTCGAACACATCCGGGAATCCGAGTACCGGTACGGCGATACGGCTGATGCTGTCTCACAGGCGTTAATATCCAGTCGATCCAGACCGATCTTGCACAAAAAGGGTATAAAGTCTCATTCCTTTATATTTTCACATTATACCTGCGTCAGCGAGCACGAAGAAGCCCGAAGTCGACGGAAAGCAGCAGCACATCACGGCAGCCACACACCGAGCAAACTCGCTTCCACCAGCTCTGGGCGCTGCCGTGTTACTGATGACGTCACGGCTCTTGTGAGGTCACGTGACGAGTGGTCACATTTGCGTACAACATGGCGGCAACCGGGGGGGGGGGGGTGCCACTTTCGAACTTCCGGTTTATCCATCTAAGCCCCTCTACCTCGTTGGTGCCACCATACGCGCACATCGGTCAAAGTTCCTGTTTTACGAATGGGAAGACAAAATTAAGAAACATACTGAGCAATCGCCTTATGACTATAGAATGCACCGGGGTAGCTCCTGGATTATCATCGCCTTCCGAATGAAGATGCACGCGTATCCGTTCCTGACGTGCAAGTATGAGGCAGGCCTTAAATATGACTCGTATTCCACATACTAAGAATCACTTAAGCGTCGCTGACACGACCTCGTACTGCTGTTCAAAGACAATCATCCAGATGACAGCCATTTTGATAGGAACTAGTGCGCTCCCTATAGACGACGCAAATAATCCCGGGAGAAGGTGAACAAGGTGCACAAAAGACAAACATAAATATCCAAACACAACTAGGTGACTGGTGCGCGGCTAAAAGAACACGCCTGGTCCTGGTATTGAACCAGGGATTCCTAGATTTTCAGTGGAGCGCTCTACCAACTGAGCTAACCAGGGGTTAGATGTCAGTAGAGTAAACCAGTTTTATCAGCTGCACCTTATTGGTGTTATACTGGTGGCAGCTGATAAAACTCGTTACGCGTCGCTATCATTATCATCGCGTCTTTCAGACGCCACCATAGCTATGGGTCCAGAGTACCGCATGCCTGCTGCTGCTTTAGCGCTTACTGCGCGCACATACAAGTCCGTCAAGGCCTGTTCATCCACATGAAGCGGAGCGCTACTAAGCGTAGCGCTTACCTCGCGCTAAGCACGTGCTGACCAGCGAGCGTCCACGCAGCTTTGCTATCTCACCGTCAAAGCTGTTGCTCATGGCAGACGACTACGTCATACCTTGACGGCACGCGAGCGACACGCTACAGCTGCAGCGCTTCGACTGCTTATGTGCAGCACACGCGACGTCTTCACTCAGCACGCACTTCGTCCTTCTTATGTCGAGACACGAACAACACGACCTTGATTAGCTGCCACAGCTGCGGCTATACGGCAGCTCGCGCAGGCGACGGCTGCAGCTCGGCTTGGCTCAGCTGCAGGCACTCCTCCATCTGCACGTGAACCCAAGATGGCGGCGCCTTAGCGCTTCAGACGCGTAGTTTGGGAGTTTCGGTACTCTGAAAGCGTAGCTTTATTTAGTGACTCAGTGACGCCTAACTCCTGGTTTGCTCAATTGATAAGCGCTCCACTGGAAATGGGGAGGTCCCTGGTTGGATACCAGGACCAGGCGGATTTTTTCGGTCACGCACTAGTTACCTAGCTCAGTTTGGAGATTTGTGTTTGTCCTTTGTACCCCTTCTTCCCCTTCCAGGGATTATATACGTCATTCTTGTCCAGCCATGGCTTGCACCTTTGCATTTAATTGCATTATCAATCGCCCCTATAGGCCGTGAAAGTTGCAAATCTCACAGCGTTTGCGTAGTACCAATACCATTACAACCATGCCGGGACTGCATACGAAACCGCCAACACCTTTGACTATGTCTCCTCAGCAAGGTGTAAGATGACGGTTCTCTAACGCGCTTGTCTCGAGGAACTTTCCTGGCCTTGTTACGGCATGGCAATAAAGGCAATATTAGAGTCCGGATAAAGCTACGCAAATACGCTTTATTATTTAGCCGTCTAAATATCTTATATTTTTGTCCTGCTGACTCATTACGAGGGAATTCGCGATTGTTTCGGCCACTACGACAGGTCTGGCTGACCTGTACATCTTATGGGTAGTAGTTAATTTGAGGTTTGAGCATGATGTGGGTTGAACCTTCCACTTTTACTAAGAAAAAAACGATAAATTAGTATATCCTTTGCAAAGCCAAGGAGAAACTTTCCATGTTCAATTTAATTGTATCAAATCTGTTGCATTCGTGGATGAATTTAGCGAAAACGAGTATAACGTACGGAAAAACTTTGCGTACGTAAACGAAAATGGTATCGTCGCCACTGCGCATGCACCGAGCCCAAAACACGTGTGCGATTGGCGCATGGCCACGACGGCATTTCATTACGTACGCTTTTCTTGAACTCGCCGTTGGAGAACTACTATGCGGAGCGGAAGTTCGTCTGCTTCTAGCGCTAGAGTTGTGGTTACGTCAGTACGCTGAACTCCCACATGATTGGATGGATAGTGAGTAGACCTCAAGGCGGCTAGCACCAAGGTCTGCCCATTATCCTTCCAATCAGAGCCAATCAGAACTCGGCGTCTTGACGTCACCGCAACCCCATCGCAAGAAGCATGGCCAAGCACGGCGCATGCGTACACGCCAAGTTCTAGCAGACGATTTAAAGACGAACTTGCGTTCCGCATACGTGTCTTCGTTGAGATGATGTTTGTGACCGATGAGCTGTCGGTGCCTCGTTTGTAGAATTTAAGCTCTTCTAGCTCCCGGTGTCGAAGTACCGTCATCTTTTGGCGACGAGACCTTTTGGTGGTGTCACCCCTTACTGATCCTATCTGTGACGTCAGAGCTAGGGTTATTGATTGCCAGCGACAATTTCGATGATGCATGAAAAGCACGGTGGAAGCTTGTCGTCACCGCGTCTTAAACCAACACCGTCAAAGTTGACACCTGGACACATTGCTTATACCGATCCCACCAAGCGTTCCACGCATGCGTGACGCCGCCATAACTGTAGTTCGTAGGAGGCAGACGCCAGTTCACGAGATAGCTCATGCCGCCTCGTGCTCTGCACGCGCAGACCTCCAGCGGGTTGTCGCGCGTGCAGGAAGACTACAGCTCCCACGATGCATGTCGGTAGCGGTGGCGTACTCAAACTGGCTGGTGAGATCGGTCTATTCATCCCGCTTAGGACGTCATAGTGAGCGCGTGCTCAATCATGAAAGGCCAACTACAGCGAAGCTCTCGATCGCATACGTCCCCGGTACTCGGTGTCCCTTCAGTAACCGATGTAAAACAAGTCCGGCAGTTTGGCGCAGTTTCTTCGGTTTTCACCAGTGAAACGACGCCTTGACGCGTAGACTACACCACTCTCCGTCGGGCGGTGGTGGGTTCTACGCTCCGCCCAGCCTTAAGTTGTCAGTGAGTGCGAAAGGTTGCACTACTGAACCCGGAAACGGACTCGTGACAGCAGAGTTTCGCCGTTAAGTGCAGCAAGTACGGCAGGTACAAGACACACGTGTAGTAATTAGCGCCTTGTGCCAGAGCTCTTTAAAGGAAAAAGGTATCAGACTTCGTTAATCCTTACATTATTTTTTTTACCAATGAGTCTTAGGCGCGCGGATTACTTTTCCATTTCAGACTGTCCCTTGAACGATAGCGAAAATTACGACGAGAGCTTTCGTCCGAAAAGGATCAGCTACTATAAATATCGAAAGTAGCACGATGAAAATAGTATGCCTGCCATTTTATTATCCGGCAGTGACAGGCCTCTGCTAATTAGAACTTTACTAAGAACTCGGCGTAGTCAGTTCTAACGGCTTAAAAAGCTAATCTGAGACTAACAACTTTTTGTGTATAAAAATTAGTAATTTAAAACCTCCCTACTTTGACACTAATAGGATTACCGTATCTTTTCTTGGGTTATTTTTGGCTTTCAATGCGGATATCAGTCGACAGAAGAAATGACGCCCAAGGAGATGTCTGGCGGATGAGAAATCGAACACTGTTGCATACGGGAAGGGGGTGCGATGGCCGATGTCTGCGGGGCCCTGTCGACAGCGCTAATTGGTAGAATTGCAAAGCAGACTCGAAATGTTTAGGTTGTGAGCAATCGATTCGTCAAAAGGGCATGGCGACACTTTTCTTTGGACGGCCAATGTAACGAGTGCAGCGGAGTGCTATACGACTAGAAGTAGAAGGTAAACGTTCGGCAGCCCTCGCTCGGCCTGGTTAGAAATAGACATTATGCGAAAAATAGAGACTCTAACCAAAAGTTTAATAAACAGTAAACCCGACGGGAAGAACACGCGTTGCTTCGCAGTCGAACAGCATTGGCGATCGTACACGAGTGCCAATGCTGCGTAATGCACCGTCTGTAATGCAAAATCACGCAGTATAATGATTGCACTACCGTGTACTGACAGTATATTGGGCGCTCATCCAGATCGAAGCATGGCAGGACCAATGCTGTACTTAAACTCGTGGGCAACTTTCTGTCGCGAGAGCGAGTCAAAGCTGCGCACGGGTACTCCCCTCCTCGTCGAAAATGGCACACAAAGTTGTCCACGTACGGGTTTAAAATAATTACTAAGGCCTGCAAACATCCTCTTATTCCTTCGTGGAACGTCATCACAGTCTGATGGCGCCAACTCAGCAATTGGACGCGAGCCGGAAGTCCAAAATGGTTTGACCCGCTGATTGGACACGAGCCGGAAGTCAGTGTCCTTCGACGCGTTGATTGGACACGAGCCGGAAGCCGAGCGTCCTTCGACGCTCTGATTGGACACGACGCCCAGCCGAACTCTGACGCAGCACCTCGTGTCCAGAGATAGTTATGGCTCCATCTCACTGCGCTGATGGCAAAATTTGTTTTGCGCGTTACTCGTGCGCTGCGCGAAGTAGTTCGTACGAGATTTGGTCGTCGAAGGAAGAAGCGACGCACTTTTGGCTTCTTGAAGCGGGTCCGTCTCAATAAAATAACATAGGGCTGAGCTAAGCTGCACCAAATGCATCGTAATTCACCACAGGAAGGGGAAAATTAGTAACCTTCCGCAAGGAGCCGGACTTCTTTACCTGCGGTTCTTGTCGAGCACAAGGTGCACACTCAGTAAACGCAGTCTCTGAACGCGATAGTCCCAGACAGCTTTAGAAGCGCAGGCTAGTTCCGAGCCTCTCATTATGGCTCCTTAGCCAATGAGAACGCGACATCAGTCGATAAAAACGCCAAATAACCAATCAGGAAGCATATGGAAGAATTACCATAATAAACCCCGCCCCGAGCGTTTCTAACGTGGGGCGTGCATATGCGCCGCACCCTTTGACGGCTCTATAAAGGTATGCGCTCAGCAAAAGTCATCTCATTCCATTCCTGTTTTATTACAGCGCTGCCGCCATTTCATTTCCATTCTATTTGCGGGGTCGCGGAAGTGCCGAATGAGCAAGCGTGTGAGCGGGTTTTCGCTCCGACTCTGGGTGGCGACCCGTAACCTGATGTGAGCTGATTGCATTCCCTCTCACCGCAGCTCATGTGCCCTCCTCACCTCCAGTTTCGCACCGTATATTTCGCATTGGAAGGAGCGGCTGGGGCTATGGTTTGAGAAATCAAAAACGTCCTTGGCCTCGTGGAAGGAGTGCAAGAACGAGCTCAAGCGGACGTTCGTCAACGCAATACCGACGGGAAAACAACCAAGACCTATACTTCGAGCGACGACTCAAGGTCGAACAAAAGTGTCGCTAGGTCCGTTGAGGATGTCCTGCGACTAAATGTCCGCGCCGGCCCTCGGTACCACAGAATGAAAGAAGGAGCTGGGCCGGCGGGGTTTGAACCCCTACCTTCGCATGGAGGCCTCGTGCGAGGCTGACTCAGCTACGCACACGATAATATGAAAACACCATGTCAGTAGCTTTTTTAAGAGGAAGCGTTCCTAAGATACAAAATATCAGATTGCTGTGCGCAGAAGGCAGGCGACATATGATGTAGTCAACATATAAGAAGTTAATAAAAATATATTTCCGACAAAACTTGAAGTTACCAGAAGGTTTCTGCTCACGCTAGAACGTGCAAGACGTTAACAGGTATAAAATCAATCTGAGCTCACTCCAGATCTACCAGTCGAAATACTCATGACCTACATCGTTCACGCACAGACATCCCAGCGGCAGATGCGTTCTCGGATAGAATCAGTGTTGTTTTTAGCTACTTCTTCTCGCGAACGAAAATCAACTTGTCTGTACTCATTTTCACCCCAAGAACCTTAGTAAAACGTCCGGCTCCTCGCGTCGTATTATTAATTTCCACTTTTATGTACAACTGAGACATATGTAGGCGCAGTTTAGATTAGGTATATGTTATCTTATCAAGGAAGTACACGCTTCAAAGGCCAAAAGCATCGTCTCTTTCTCCGACAAGCAAATCTTCTAAGAACTATTTCGCGCGGCGTATGCACAATGCGCGAAACTACTCTTTTTCTTCAGGTGAGAACGAATATAGTTATTTAGTGTTATCTCTCTCACTCCGGTAACTGCCAGCGAGCGTTGCAAGGTCCTCGATTTCAGAGGAAAAAAAGAAATCTATCCCTTTTCGTCCGAGCGCCTACCTCTCGCCAAGGGAAAGCAGTTTTCCCCTCGAGCGCAATATCTATATGCCGAGCCCAAGGCTCCGGGAAACAACCTTGGGCTTTCCGGCACCGACGGAATGTTTCACTTGGTTCCTTGAAACCGGCTACTCGTCTCCGTTCACCGCTAAGCTGACAGTGCGGTGGAAGCTACGTGCTCGATGAACCAGTCTTAGGTCCGTCTTCTTTTCCACGTGACTGCGCTCTTTCGCCCATACCCATGCGCAGAGAAAGAGATCACGTGATAATGGAAGAGCGATTGATTGGTCCGGAGAGGGCGTAGCTAAGATAGCACTGTCAGCGTAGATGAGAGGAGGAGAAATAGAAGACGGAAATCAATAGAAGCAGCCACGATGCGCCGTTCGTCTCTTGTAAAGATCCAGTCTGAGAAGCAATTGATTGGTCTTTCGCAGGCCTGGACGCCAATAATGGCCAGTTCCCGGCGGGTCATCCATGAACGAAGATCAGCCCGGATAAATCACGCTCTAACTGCTCCCTTGCACAAGAAATGGGGCTTCTTCATGGTTGCTTTTTCTTTCGTTTCTTTTATGTGATTTTGTTTAATTATTTTAATTTTGTTCTAGAGACAGTTTCTCGCGTGTTACTCATACGAGGTTGAAAGAGATATATATCACTCGTCCAATATATACTGTATCATCGCTTCCACGTAAAGCTTCTTTTTATATTGTTTATAGCCCCATATGAAGCTTTAGATTCAATGGCGTCACCACACCTTTACTTTGCTGAACTACTATTATTAACCCTAATGATGTTACCAAAGCTTATACCTTTCTAAATTACTATCATTAACGTTTAGCGACGTTACCATACATTTTACCCTGCTAAACTACTAATTAACAAAATTACAGTCAGTGCGCGGGCGAGATGGGGGAAGTTTACCATGATGATATTAGACCAAAACTGAAGCAGGAGAAAAAAGTTTTACGGTGGAAGAGAAGAAACAAGAAGACAACGTCTCACTGTAATAAAAGAATCTTCCTTTTCTACCCCAGTCTCGGGTTTAAATCATCATGGTATGCTAGTTAAAGTTATATTTAACAAGACCGCTGCACACACATTCTATATCTGGGAACACTGAGGGCTTACTACTAATTGAGAACGCGCTAAAGAGGCTGACGACTTTTTCTGAATAAATATCTAAAATAACCTAACTAGGCCCTGTGCAAACATTCCGCGAAAAATAGAAAAAGTGAGCAGTCCGAAATTTGCATGCCCTTCGCGCATAAATTTCTCGTCGACGGCAATACCAAGGCAGAAGCTGATTAATTGTGTCGAACGTGGCTGTAAGAAGAGCAATATCTTTCTTGTTTGCATGAGGTGCAACAAAATTCGTGTTTCACCCTCAAAGTTTTCGTTCGGTGAAAGTTTCGTTCGGTCTGATATCAAGCTAAGTCGGAGGCACCGAATGCGCAGAATCTGAGGCGGGCAAGAGAGGCCTCAACTCAAAAGACTGCTCTAGATAAACAAACAAAAACAAACTTCTAGAAGCGTCACTCTAGCTTGCAGCCTACGGTTTGCCAAAGACTTGGCTCAGGCACGTAGCCAGGATTTTGTTTCGGTGGGGGGCCCGCCCATGACAAAATGCTGTATGAGGGGGAGGAGAGGGAGGCCCCAGCAAAATGGACGATTTGGGAAGGGGGGCGAGGCCCCGTGCCCCCCCTGGTTCCGTGCCTGATTGGCTGCTTTCGGCACTTTACGACCAAATTCGGAACGCTAACGTGTGAACACCCGAAAACACGCAGATTATGTGCAAAGGTGCAATGTCACGATCATCCGGTGTCTGTCAACAGTGGCAGACCTCAAGAGCACTGGCACAGTCTTTGGAGGTGACCACGAGTGTTTAAACCCAATCCTGAAACCCCCTCGTCAAGACACCTGTTGCAAATCCCCCGCGGTATCTACCCCGTGTCCAAACTCCACGGTTTTAAAAAATCACGCACAAGCAACCCCTGTACCTGATTGCCCCGCTTACCTTGTCCGGCCATGTCCAAAACACTGCGGCTCTGTGCATTGTTCAAATATTGAAGTCGCAAAGTATGGCACATAATTTCAATTTCTACAACAAGGACAGGAATTGGGCTAGTTGGTTTAAAGGGATACTGAACCAGAAATTCGGGGTGCGATTATCTCGTAGCTGCAGCTAAAACATATGCAAATGCCATGCATGACGATATTTCAAAGAATAATCCAGTAAAAATACATTTGAAAGTGAAAACGGCGAAAAACCGAATCGGGAGCTTCGTTACGTGTCGGTTCTCGAACGCTCAGGTGCAGGATGCGAACGACAAGGCCTAAGGCAAGGATAAAATCGAAATTGCCTGCATCGCATCTCGAAGGCCGGCTGTGAGCCCACCTTGATCGCGATATTTTTCCAAGAAATACAGCGTTTCGTGTGAGATACCTATTGTATAAGAGGCGTTTCTGGCTCTGTAGAGTCCAGTCAAGCATTTCTACTGCTTTTTTTAAATAAATTTGAATATCGGTTAAGCCTTTCTTTAACATTGTTTGAGAAAACATCGCGAAAAAACTGAGCAGAATATATTTTGTTTCCCCTTAAGTCCAGGCGCAGCCGAGCTACGAGCTGATAAGATCAATCAGACAGTGTCAAAATGGCCTCAGCATGGTGTTCGTTGTGATTCTGTGCATGTTCTATCATCTTCAGCGGTCCTTGGCCAAGACCGTCTGCCCACGACCGGTTGGCGTACTGAGTGGAATATGCCCGCGCGGCCCTTGTAGACCCTTCTCGTATTATAGTTTGATCGCTGACCTCAATTTTAGGTCAATCTCTTCCCCTTGTTTTCCGAGGCAGTGTTGACGAACACTGTCGTCGAAAAGGGACTCGTCGATTCTATCTTCTTGTTTTGTGTGATATAGAGCTCAAATAAACGCCGTATGGATTACCTTCGTAACACGGTATGTACACTTTGTTATTAGTATGCCATTTTTATTCTGACACGACTGCACGTCACTGTCGAGCTATAACAGTTCGTGGGACGCAACGTGCAATGCCGGCCCAACACTTCCTTTGCCTAGTGTCTCGTCAGTATCGAGTTGCAATCGTACAAGATTGGTCCCGAAGCGCTTATTAACCGCGCGAATACAGCACTTCCATCAAACGCGCGCGTCCGCTCCCAGTGTGAAGAGGTATTTACGTGGCTCTTGCTGACACTGTCGTAGTTCAAACGTATCTTTTTTTAATGTCGGCTTGCTCCTGCATCTCCTAGACCACGAAAAACGCCGCGGCAATTTGTTTCCATCTACGTCGCTTTCTAAACGACTGACACGGGCCGCCTTTTACTAACAATGACAGTTGGGTTGACTTCTGGAGTCTTCACCGGAAGACTCGCCGCACTTCCCAACAGGCATACCGGCGTATGGGACTAGTCCCATGCTGTCGCTATAGCGCAACATATCTCATTGAATTTCGCTCAGCTGCGATGTGTCCATGGCAATCGCGGCGATGAGGGCGCCTATTCAGAAAATACGTCGGTGACATCAGCGCCATCAGCGCAGTAAAACCTACCGGCGCACCCCCAACTCGCCGCCGCTGACGCTCCCATTCTACAGCCGAGAGAACTTCCGGTTTCTGTGACACAGGGTACGTCACGACCGTCAAAATTACGCCGCAACTTGTTTTGCGGTCAGTTGGAGAGAAAGAAAAAGTCGATATTTCATTAATTTTTTGTGTAGAAGTTAATAAACTGAGACGAAAACGGATGCCTGTTCGGCATTCAGTGAACGTTGAAGGTTTAATGTAAAAGTTATCTGGCAAAAGTAAAAAGGTCATTTCATGGTCCCTTTAAGGGAAAGTTGAAACAAAGTATAAAAGAAGGAGCACACAAACACAGCGTTGACTAGCAACTGCAAATTTTATTTCTGCACGAAAAAGAACGTGAACAAGAGACCGCACGGATAGTAACAAAACAATCAACCCAATAAAACACTCCCAGCTTGCCGACACGTGCCTACACAAACGTGCCGCCCCTCTTGATAAACTCAACTTCACACCCACAAAAACAGTCGAGAGGCAGTAACACACATGTTCTTTTTATAACTGGCAACAAAGAAGGACTCATAAGTTTCTCTCCCTATCTTATTTAAAATCAGGCACGTAGCCAGGTGGGGAGGGAAGGGGGGCCCATGGTGCCCCCGCCCCCCGAAATCTTTCAGTTTGCTGAAACCTCCTCTTCCCCTCCCCCTCATGCAGCATTTTGTTATGGGCGCCCCCCCTCCCCCCCCGGAAACGAAATCCTGGCTACGTGCTTGTTTAAAAACCTAATCTCTTCGAACAGTGGCGAAGACTCACATCTGTCAGAGTGAACCCCATTTCTGCGTAATACAGTTTCAACCGCGAATCCTTCCCAGAACAGGCTCGGACGCGGCGGCGGTGGTAGATGGATTTAAATATTGCTTTCAGAGAAAAACACCAAAATAGCAGAACTCCTTGGCGATGTGCGAAATGGGCTCTTTACTGCAAAACCGTGGTGCTCATTAACAGGGAAAGAGTCATCCAGAAAACACAAAATTTGTCCAACGGCGAAGTGAATATTCAGGAGACCTTGAAGTTGATCCAGTGATTTTGCGGTATTTAAGTCGCGTACACTTGTATGTAAATGAACATCCTACAACTTTCTTTAACTGATGAGTTTTAAGTAGACACAGAATCACCGGGAAGAGAATGTGTCTTGAATAAAAAAATAAAAAAGAGGTGATCAAAGGGATCGCAGCACCGGCGTAGAAGGGGAGGTGGGCACAATGGTATGTTTCCTAGGTGTCTCGCCCAAGACTCGGAGGAAGCGAGACAGGGATTTCGTCGACGGTGTTTTCAACACACGGAGGAAAAGGTGCGTGACATTCGAGACATATAACTGGCATGGGGAAACGTGCTATACCGCCGTTTTAATACAAGGGTGCTGTCGTTACACTCCGAAATGGTAGTGCCTTAACATCCCCCCTGCCGATAGCAGAAAGTAATTGTGTTTACCGTTTTGCTGAATTACCCGAGACTGGGGCGAGAAACCTAGGCAACATCAAACCATAGAAAAGAAAGAAAGCGGTAACAGGGGGACAAAGTTTCCAAGTCGGCTAAGAGGTTATTCAGTAAACCTCTCTTATTTGCATCCTACCCCCAAGGTCGCTACCCTTTGCACACAAAAGTTCAATCCATTCATTCAGCTCAAACCCTGCTGAGAAAACCCAGAACACTTCGGCCCACCACGTGTCCCACCTCCTCTGAACAAAGGCAGTTTTCGAAGTTTCACCAGCGCCCTCACAGACACGCTTAAAGGCAACCGGGACGCCTTCTGCGAAAAAGATGCGTCTTTGAGTTTCACTTTGACACGTTCCTCTTTCTTTAAGCAAAAGCAGTTCACAAACTTTAAAAGAAAAAAAAAGTAACTCAAGTTTGTAGGAAGGCTGCGTCCCTGAGCTGCAAAGACGCTTGTTTCTCGTACCACTCTTTTCATGTCATGGCCTTCTTCGTGCACGACTTCTGTTTCTGACCACTGGATTGTAGAATTACTCCATTTCTGGGCGTGCTTCGCTACTTCTCAGTTGGGCGCTTTGATTGTGACGCTTCGCCAATTCACCTTTTTTTCTTTCTCTTCCACGGTCTGACGTTTCCTAGGTTTCTCGCCTCAGTCTCAGGTAATTCAACAAAATGGTAAATATACAGCAGCTTGCCTGCGCTCTCACTCTAGGTTCATTTTGTTGTTTCGTATGGTTATCAGAGCGTAAAGTTAGTCAGCACAAAATATGTCTGGTGTCCCCGCTATAACAAAATATTTAGCTAATGAGTACCGCTTCTAGCCTGGCGCCTTTGAGGTGCAACAGGCAGTAGTGATTACACCAACATACGCCGGAACGATGCTCATCTTGGTCGAAACGGGCAGAGGGGGGATGCAGAAAAAGATCCCTTGTTTCTGAAGCGCAAGCTGTCGCTCCACGGGATCTAATTAAGTTGCTGTGCGTTAAATCATTCGGCCACAGATCTCCCACGGAAAGCACATAATCACAAGAATAATTACTGGTTTTTACGCTTGGGACTGCTTGCGACCGGAGAAGTAAACAACCGGTTTTAAGCCTCTTGGGACTGCTGACGACGATCGTAAGACGGTCGTGGGCAGTCCCACAAGGTTCAAAAAGCGGGATTTAGCCTCTCCGATCGTACGTAATTGCAAGCGTTTGAACCAGCCCTTAATATTGTCCCCGATTTGATCGAAAATTTGCTAAACACACCAACAAATATCACTCAAATAGTAACCCAAATATTGGGCCAAACTAATTTTGTTCCGCGAATTTATCGAATTTACAATTTTGGCCTTCGTCACGTTTTTCGAAGTGAAAGTCTCCACGGGCAACGATGAAAAGGTGAAGTCAGCGGAAGGCAGGGGTTCACTCTTTGGACTGCCGACTTTATTCCCAACTGATTATAAGCAGTTTCATGGTGTCAAATGAATGCTTTGGAAGCACGCTCCAGCACGCGAGCAGCAGCACGAAACAAACGCTGGGCCAGTCCTTTTTTTTTAACCTATACACGCTCGACTTGCGAGCCTACCTTCCTCTTTACAGCACTGAGAAGCGCGAGTATATTTGAATGTTGGTTTTGACATAACTTTCAACTTACCGATTTCTCAATAACTATTCTGAATTTCGTGATACTAAGTAGCATACCGGAAAGGGCAAAGACCAGTTATTCTGAAAATGTAGTAAGTTGGGGTAGCTCAAAAAATCTGCCGGAGTATCCCGGTAACACGAAGCAATAGCGTGTGATAAAAATAATGTCGAACACCGATGACAATATAGAACCAATCGTATGCTGTTTGCCAACAATGCGCCCACTCATACTGACGCCTGAGTGCCCAAAATCGATGGTTGTCGTAAGAAATGAAGAATGTGACAGAGGTCAATCTTAGGTCAATCTTGGAGAAAACCGTTGCTCCGGCCACTGTTGCATGTCCTCCAATCTGGGCAATGGACACTGTTCCACGTCCAGACACTGGATAACTGCTGTTTTATAACTCCCACATAGACGTACAGACCAGTCGTTCTTGATTACCGGAACGACTGGTGTGGCACGTAGGCACTACGTGCTACTGCTTCAATGACGCCAGCCGCTTCTAGCCTTTTTAGCTCTTCCTCTACAGCTGGCTTCTGTGTGAACGGCATACTTCGAGCTTTCAAGAACTTCGGAGTCACGCCTTCTTTCAGGCTTAGACGAGCCTCTTCCCCTTTCATGCATCCCATCCTCGTCGCCATTGTGTAGTACCCAGATGACCAGGTTGATGGGGTTCTTCGCTGTACCATGTTTATCGCAAGACTGCCGGAGCCATCGGGTGACCGGGGTGGAACGTTACGCAGGTAGCTGGGCATGGCGTAACAAGAACGGAGTCCCAAGGCGCATGAGCACGCGCTCGACGGTGCGTGCTTATTGTATCACCGATACAACAGAGGCTTAAAGAAATGTGAAAGAAGGTGTGCCTCGCTCCTCTCCTGCGCGTAAGAAAGGAAAGACGAATCTCTGGTTTCGGGGTGTACGAGTCACACACGGAGCTAAAAGGCCTGTTCACACATGCAGCGGAGCACTACAAGCATAGCCCTGACCTCGCGCTAAGCGCGTGCTGAAGGGAGCGTTCACCAGCTTTGTATCGCATCGTCAAAACTGTTGCTCATCGCAGACGATAGGTAGCCGACGACACGTGAACAGCGCTACATCAGCGCTTCGCTGCATGTGAGAACCGGCCTTAAAGCTGCCAAACCTACTGGTCACGCGAGACGGAATATCCGCCAAATAATTGATCATACGTAACAAAGCCCGAGCCGAGCGATGACGTATGGTTGTGCCCTAGATTATGAGACGGATTTCACTGTAATCCGCGATTTTCTAACATCATAGTAAAACGCATATTTATACAAGCGAAAACTTACCAAGAGTCCAAAGCGTCACCAAGGAAGTCATTCTGTGGCACCGGACGTGTAAAGACCGAGTCCTCTTCATCGTTTTAGAAAATTCACATCGGAAATCGGTGACACCAATCACGTGGTATCGCTTTTTTTTTATTGCACTTCTATTTTAGCTTTTCACGATTTTTCTAAAAGGTCATTCCCAACTCTGGAAAGTCGCAATTCTCCATTGGGACAAAAGAAAATCAAATTCTGGGGTGCGTCCGCTTTAGCGAAACGTTCCACTTCAAAGAGATCATCGCCCACCCAGTGTACATCGACAGTCCAAAACAAAAACAAAAACACTCGCTCACGTCGTCAACCGGCAGAAATATATATACATTCCGCCCGAAAAAGCACACAAGTCGGTGACCGCGCGCCAGCTCTAGCATCCCCCAACTGATTTTCTTCCTTTCAAGTTATTACACCCCAGAGGCAAATAACGCGCGTCAATTGTCGTCGGGCAGGAGCAATTGCCTCGTAAGCAACGAGCAAAAAACCGTGACCCCGAATTATCGAGCCCGTTTTGTCGTTTGCCCGTTCCTGCGCCTATCTCCAACCTCCGAACTTCGTTTCGCCTCAGGATGGACCGGAAGCGGAAGCTACGAGCCAATCCTAGCCAATCCACAGCTGCGAAAGCATCTGTATTAATATGAGCTGTTGGGCTAGTTGGTTTTGCATGATAATAATGTAGCGCAAAGACAACAAAGATCTTTATCTCTGTCTCCTTCCTGTGTTGTCTTTGCGCTACATTATTATCATGCGAAGCATCACCCGACTACACTCTATGCGGAACGCAAGTTCGTCTGCTCCTTTTGCAGGGTTCTGGTGACGTCAGAACGCCGAGCTCTGATTGGCTCTGATTGAAGGATAGTGGGTAGATCTCAAGGCACCTTGCTTTGAGGTCTACCCACTATCCTTCAATCAGAGCCAATCAGAGCTCGACGTCTTTCTGACGTCACCGCAATCCCTGCTCAAGAAGCAGACTTGTCACGTGACTTGCTCTCCGCAAAATTTCAGGGGTCACACTGCTCATACGTCATACAAAAGACAGTCTGCAAACAGGAGTAACCGCAATATCCGTGGTTCGATGACGCGTCCCAGGTTCTTTCCCTGAACTCATTGCCATGCGGCACTCCAAGCACGAATCTCGCGGTGACTCGCCTTCAAATCTTTATGCAGACCGTCTTTTGTACGATGTCTTAGCAGTGTGAACGCGACTTGAACCCGTAGTTGCGCCTCTTCCGGAGGTCACGTAACGCACGTCCACGTATTGGCTTCGGAGGCGCGTAGCGTTCCGTGCGGTCCATCACGAGGGGGAAAAACGGAGTACAAGTTCGCCGCCTTTTGTTTATGTCGGTAATATCGATCAGGGCCGGCGAACCCGCGGAGACGGAAACGTGCGCCGCGAAAAGTTTGCGAAACAGCAGCAGCCTTCGTGGACCCGGACATCAAAAAAGAGCTGGAGAGGGAGCGCGGAACGAAGGCAAGCAAATTAGATTTTGCGTCCCCTGTCGCCCACGTGGGAACGCGAGTGTAGGGGTCGTGTTGACTGCTTGTCAGCCCTCGCGCGTCCGTCGGCTCGGCTTCGTTTTACCTCAAGATAGACCGCAGTGGAGGCTACGATTTATCTCGGCCAATCCGGCGCCGAGAAACGCATCACGACGTCGTCTCACGTGACAACGTACCCCACGCATTACTGCGCTCCTCCCGAAGGTCACGCGATAACTCCCACGGTACTTTCGGATTCGACGGTTCGAGGTGTTGCCGCTCTTCCATTGTAGAGTGAAGCAGAGTACACCTGAAGACACACCTGAGGGAAGGGAAGGGAGGGGGGGGGGGGGGGGGGAGCGAGACGTGGCAAAAGCAGACTCAACGGTATGAGCCAATCGAGGGCAGGCGTCACTTGCACGTGACCAGACGATAAGGTGCGGGGATTGGTGGGGACGCCAGGTGACGTAGTTGACTTCCGGCTATTTCATTAGTCTAGGGGTTGTTCGCAGCGGTTGAGTGCATGGTTCAGCCGAAGCTGCCACCGCGAGTGGATATGGTGATGCAGCTTTGCTGTTGTCGCTGCCGTAAACGAGTTGGGCGCTATGTACTTCGTTGTCGGCGTTACGATGGACACAGGGGACGCTATACGAGACATCGAAGGCCAATCTGATGCTGCATGCTTGTCACGTGACCTTCGGAAGGGGTGCAGCGACGCGTCCACGGTGTGCGTTCAAGGCGCATGGATTGGCTTGGACGTGGCTCGTAACATCGGCCGCGGTTCATCGCGAGGCGAAACGGAGCTTCAGATCTGGGTCAAGCTGCTGGGAACGAAGCACTTCAACTTTGGGGGCGGGGTTCGGCGAACCGAGCGGCGATCAGCGGCACACTCCCGGCGACGAAAAATGGACCGGAGGACCAAAGAAAGGCCCGCGAGAGTCGAGAATTTCGATATCGTACTCGGACTCCCTTTGTGGAACTCACGAGTCCAATCTTTCATACTAAACTGTTTTTGTTCTTTTTTATACTGTTAGCCTTTTTTTAGATTTGTTATATGGATTACTTTTTCTTTTTCTGCAAAATTGAAAGCTAAAGTGACTGTAGGCCACGCACGAGCTGAAGTGAAGGCTCTGATGGCTTTGATTGGGGGCGGGGGAGCGGGACGCCATTTTGTTGGTCATTGTTCGCAGCGCATGCTCGGAAATCAAATCTTTGACGTCAAGCAACTGCGGTGGAGCTGCTGTCGGCACTGCGCATGCGCAAATACTTCCCACGAATGGGGTTTCTAAGCATGTACACGCGCGGTGCCCACGCCCACGTTTGTAAATAGCACGTTGGTGCATACTCTGTTTCACCATATGGTCACGAGACATTCATTGAGCTCGACTGGTTTATGGCCAATCCTTGCGCGGTAGATTTGGAGCGATCCGAAAACCGCCTCCATGCTCGCGCGTTTAGGGCATGCAGCGAACGCTTGCTCGCACTTGCAAGTGCACAAAGATACCAAGAAAAAAAAGGCTCCGTAACCGCTACAAATCTACCTGCGGAACTTGCCATTTGTCAATGATAGAACACGCGTGCAACAAACAATAAACACCATGATGTTTGGATTTTACCGTTGTTCCGTTGGTTCCGTTTGTAGTGTCATGTGCTCTCTGGCTTGTGGTGAAACGAAGTGTAGCTCCCGTTTATCGTCTGCCAAGGACAAAAACTACCCAGATCGGGTGGAATGCACGTCACGACGCACATGACTGCGCATTCTTCTCAATATAGGTATTTGTTCTTCGTAGAAGACGAATGGGAGTTCGCACTGAGCACGCCCTGCGAGCGACCAACAATATGCCGTCCAATAAATATCCCCTTATCAATGGCTTGCTTTCAGGCCTTTACTAACGCCTTGCATCGCGCTATGGTTGCTTCGAGAACTGCGTGAAAGCTAATACAGCATCATGGTCGCCATTAGTCCTTATATTACGTCAATAGTTGGTACACAGTGAAGATTAATAGATAAGTTGCACTGGCTTTTCCGAGGACTGGATTCCTGTTATTGCCTTCTGGAAGCATATATACCATATTTGGCAATAATTTGCGTAAGGCGCATACGATGATGAATGAACGACGGTTTGAAACTAGAATTCATGTTCCCATTAAAAGAGGGTACCGTTTTGTTTTGCCATTGAATATGTGTACGTGATGAATGTTCACGGATGCTCACATTTCTTATTTAAAAATATTAAACGTCTAGACAGTGTGACGTCCGACAGTCTTCCTAACGAGAGATAAATGTGGTGTTTGAGTGCGCGGTACTTGCGCTAAAAATGGAGGTTTCAAATTTGTGAAAAAATATTATAAGAATAACGTGTATAGTACCAGAGTGTGCAGGACAGTAATCACACTTCGCCTAACATTTATCGTCCTGCAGACTGCAGAGCTGGACGTGGGAATGATAAACACGAGATCACCGATTTTTATCTTATCTTTTTCTTGAGCGGCTAAGACAGCTGCGATACTGAAGAACGTAGAGCTCTGCGGGTATGCGAGGCACACCTGAAATTCAGGAGTAAATTTCGTAAATAAACGGCAAAAAATAAAAAGTGTCCCAGGGAAAAACAAATTTGTGCCGATCTCGAACCCCCATAAAACACAAAAATGTTTACTTAGGAAAGCGTATCACCTCAACCAATACGAAGAGAGACGGGGTACATGTACATCATAAACTCGCTGCCAGCCGTATACACTGCATCCACGCTCCCGTGCGCCTATTACGACTGAGAGTTTCGGGACAAATGCTCGGGAGACGCTCTCAAAATCGACCCTTTTCAAAACCCCATCAAGCAACACCGGTGGTCGCAATTTTTCGGGGTACGATGCGTGTGATTAGATTCTAGTCTTCGCACAAATGCTGGCGCAATTCCCTCGTGTTCATTGCATGCGAGCTCCGTGTATGCGGGATCAAACTATGGCGGACTCGGGTAATTGGAACAGCAGCTGCTGTGTTCATCGTTAAAAGGTCTGAAACACTGCACAAAATGGCGGAACAAGCGACACCAGAGAATGTGAGATTCTAAGACTATGCGTATATAAGCCAGAACTCAAATGCCATTATAGAGCTTCTAAGGTTCCAATATTATCGGGGTGTCTTTCGTGTCCTCCATTGTGTAGAGAGGGATTATACAGCTTCCAACAGATGGCACACTTTCGAAAGGGAGGTCTATTGTACGTAGTGCTGTCAGGTGCATAGGAACAATGGAGGGAGGATTTCAGGCCCGTGAGGCGTACGCGAAGGACATTTTCTTCAGAAGATCGATGCGCGAAAGCTCGGATCGTGATCGACGGACGAGCCTGAAGTGCCGGAACCCCGAGGAGGATATGCGCTACCTCTCCTGTCTCCTCGGCGTCTCAATTGTCAGCATTTTTTCGTCGAGTGAGCGCTATGTCTATAACACTGCGACACGCGGCACTTCTCGCGAATGGAACACCCGTCCCAGAAGATATGTTCGCTGAGAGCTTTTAAAAAAAGCAGGGCATGGCATATATTATGATCAGGCTTCTTGCTTCCTGACTGACTCTTGGCGTTCTAATTGGCTCAAGCCGCGTTCTCATTGGCTAAGGATCTATAATGAGATGATCGGGACTCGCTCGGCGTTTCTTAAACTGCTGGTGACCATGTAGGGAATTGTAGGGAATTTTAGGGAGTCCCTTTTGCAAACCCCATACATTCGAACCGAGAACCGCGCGCTATCGCTGTCATACGACGTCCCGGCAGTTCGTTCTTGCTTGTGTCCCTTCGATTGCTCGCAGAGAAAGCGTAAAGCGGCTTTAAGGTAGGGTGAAAGGATTAGCGGGAATTATTTCACCGTAATTTTCCCTAACTTACAAAGTCAGGGTGAAACAAGGGCAGGGTGCCGGCAGTAGCGTTGTTTGCGCTCGTTCACGCGAAGCTACATAGTCACCGACAGAATGAGAACGACATGGCGTCTGGCATTCGAACGCT
The DNA here is from genome assembly GCA_037355805.1 of Ixodes ricinus. Lineage (NCBI taxonomy): Eukaryota > Metazoa > Arthropoda > Arachnida > Ixodida > Ixodidae > Ixodes > Ixodes ricinus. Next base: position 217,297 of record JAZHYW010051537.1, read on the forward strand.
CGGCCTACAGCACGCGTGCTCCATGCCTTCCGCAGTGCTTTGGAAGCGCGTGAGATGGCGAATCATTGTCGAAGGTCAGAAGCTCACGCTGGATGCGGGACAAGTGAAGCTCCTTCCTGTCGGTGACAATTGACGACGTGCGCGACAGAAAGCGTCGTTGTGGTCAGCCTTCCATATGATTGGCCAATGGCTCACTATGGCGTCCTGAGTATGATGCATCCTACTTTTACTAATGGAGATATGAAGATCGCTGTCAATTATGGCGGTGTTGTGTTTAAGGGCGCGGTTACTTCAAGCTGCCACCGTGCACGCTTTTTATATGCTTAGCAGAATGGTCATTTGGGCAAGTTGGTATGAGTTCATCGTGAAACGCAGCGCGAAAGGGACAAGGACAAAAAGAAAAGATTACGCAGGACGAGCGCTAACTAACAACTGATTTTTTTAATTATTATTGGGATGTGTAGATGCCACTGTGGTCGCGCAGGTACGGGGTGCACCGTGGATTTTGCACTTCTTTCTCGCTAGTTGCCCGCTTCGCGTGCTAACAAAGGTCAAGGAAATGAAACTCACTGTTCGTTAAAGAAGCTGTACAACGATTTTACCGTCGAAAGAACTTGTATCTTCTACTTTTGACATTGTTTATTTTGTCGCAAAAGACAGGAAACACACCTTCTTCCTTCGAAATGTTACGATTCCGCCGCGTAATCGCGATGCAAAAATTAGAATATTTCCCGACCCCATGGCAGCCGCGAGCGGCGGCCATGAGAACCACGCGGTATGACGTCAATGGGAGACTTGTAAAAAGATAGGAAGTTGTGCAAATACCTGCTGGATAAAAGGTAATTTTTCTATAAATCTTGTTGTTCCAACATAAATATAAATGCGTCAAAAACCTGGCATCATGGACAAAACTTTTATTATACGGAGTTTTAGTGGCGCCATCTACCTGAGGTCAACAAAACCGTCAGCTCTATCTGCTACCGCGAACAGCCGCCAGAAGCCAGAGGGGGACCGGGGCAAAGCCGGACGGGGATGGCCGGACCCGGATGAGACTTTCCTCCTTTCGCCATGTTGATCGCGCTATGGTGAACACCTGACCACGCAAGCACGTGGTCACGGGGTCGCGAGTGGGTGAGTTCTCGCTCACTGATGACTCTAGAGAGAGAGCTTCACCGGAACCCCACGCGTCCCCTATTGACGTCACAGCGCACGTGACTCGGAAGATGGTGAAGGAGTTAAGAGGTGCCGAAAACTTCAATCGTTGTCCATTTTTAAAATAAAAACTAAGACATGCAGGCAAAAGCGTTTTTTTTTTTTGTTCTTTACTTCAGAAAGGTCGAGACACCAACTCCCAAATTATTTAGGCAAAGCACTGAAATTGTTGCACAGCTACTTTGAAGTCAAAGAAGGTTGGCTCACGCACAAAAGTCTGTTCTTTTTTTATTTTATTTTTTTACAGCGGAGTTGTTAAGGTCTGGTTTGCCCAGGATTGTTTCCGTCCTCAGACGACCTGATGACACAGAACACTGGACAGCTACCGCCATCTATGAGCGACGGCGGCAACCAGACAACCGACTTGCCGGTTGTCTGGTTGCCGCCGTCACTCATAGGCGGCGGCAACCTTTCGAGCCTTTCCAGTCTGGCTTGCCGACTTGCGGCCGGCCATTACTTCATTTCCACCATAGTACAGCTTCGCTGGTCTTCCTTCTTCACCAGAGTGGAAAGGCTGAAAGTGTTTTTTTTTTGTTATGGAGTCAGTTACTGGATAAAAAAAATGACCATTCGTCCGTGAGTGAACCTTCACTTACTCTAACGAACAGTGAGTTTCATTTTCTTGATCTTGGCTAGCACGTGGAGTGGGAAAGAAGAATAAAGAAGTGCAAAATCCACGGTGCTCCCTGTGTCTTCGAGAAAACAGTGCCATCTACACATTTCAATAAAATATGTTTTTAGTCAGCGCGCGTCTTGTGTAATCCTTCCTTCTTTTCCTTGTCCCTTTCGCGCTGTTTTTCACGTTGAACTTTTTCTACACACTGTCAAACCTATCACTGGCAATCGAAACTGCTGGTCATGACGCCACGGATAGAGACCATAAGAGGGATCCACCGAACCATCTCGTCGCCGATTTTTGGTGGCGCAAGCCTCCGCCTGATTATACGGGCTCAGCCATATGCATATACGTCTATTCACTCATCCGACCCCATCGAGAGTTTGTGTGCAGGCCACTACATTTTGCGATTGAAAATGTCTTTGATAATAATAACGGATGAAAGAAACACCAGGGCCAGGTCAGCTGGGCTTAAGCCGTTGGTGCCGTCCTGGGGTGGGGCATGGGGATTAAATGAAGTGAGACAGGTGAGCCTGCTTAATGAAGAGAAAGAGGGAGTCGAATAATTTTTTTTTCGATGCTTGGGTGAGCCGGATGGTCTGGTCCATTCCGCCAAGCTTTTGGGTCGTTGATCGTCGAGAATGGTTTGTAAAATTTGTTCTTTTTTCTCACAAATGTTCATGCAGTCCCAGAAAATGTGATTTTCTACATGTTCAAAAGATCTCTTGGCTTGGTAAGCCCTCATCACGTGACCAAGGCAACTCGCTCGCGCCCGCATTTGTCAACGTAAACACCGAGTTTTGTCAACAAACAAAAGAAAACCAATGATGATAACCCGTATTCTGTTGGACGATCTCTTCGTTACGTGTTTATCACAAGAAGTTGGGGCGACAACCCCGAGACTGCAGGAAGCAAAAACGGCGCACAAACACACACACACACACGGTCTCCTTGTGTGTTAAGTATAGTCATCGCCACCAGCTCGTTTTGCGCCTTAACTTATTGTTCAAACTCCGTGTTCCCCATCTGGCCCGAAATTGTCGTCTACCGATCGTTGCCCTGCGTCAGAAACAAGCGGTTTGGGATTAGTTGTCCCCAGAGCTGCACAATTGATGCGTGACAGCTTAATCCGCTTAGGTCACGCAAAACTACGTTTCACCAAAGACCGGCACCCAAACCTCGAGAAAAAATCTGCACAGGGTAGAAGGCATGCGGAACTTCCCAAGTCGTAAATGTAGAGGTCCTCTTTTAGTCGTAAAGGAATCCTCGCGTCAGAGATAAAATTGTCCCCCAGCCGTCTGTTTCCGCCAGTGAGGCAGGGCGAAAGCGATGATGCCGATAAGATGCTTGTCTGTCTCTCTCTCCCTCTCTCTCTCTCTCTCTCTCTCTCTCTCCTCCCTCCCTCTCTCTCCCTCTCTCTCAGAAGGATGTCACAAGTCTGGAGGGGCGAGTCATCTTGTTGCTTAACAACAGGCCGTTAACCCTTTCCCAGAGGCTGCGGTCGTCTCTCTTTCTGCCGCAGGTGTTTCGCCTCGCGTCGACATCGCAACCACTTCCAGCAGGGGCAAACCAACCACGTGCGGTTGGTTGCGCTCAAGTTCGCCGGAGACCTCAGCTTGACAAAGACGCGAGGTCATCAAAGTGTCCTCGTGGAGCAAACAGGTCTAACAAACAGCACGTCACCCGCGCATGCTGGAAAACCCACGGTGCAAAAATGTACTAATAAAACAAGAAAAACGTTTGTTTTGTTGTTGTTGTTGTCGTTTTTGTCGGGAGACGCATCCCTTTTCAGATTTCGTCGTCGTCGGTCTATTTTGAGGAGTGGACCGAGCGTTTCTGGCATGCTTGGCTTCCACTGAATTCTCCAAACGTTTGCGCGGCTGCGGTTGTCTGGAGGAAAGCGGTAGAGAACCTAGATTTAAGAGTAAGAGCAACTTAAACCACGGAGTGCGTTTTCACGTTAAGGGAACAGACGTTTCCTGAGAAATATGACCTTTCCGGAAACAAATGTGCCGCTCCCACCATCTGCTGGACGCCTTGTGACGTTCCGATGTACAGCACGTTACATTATCCAGGCATTGAAGACGAAGTTGACTCTGATTTAACATTTAGTTATTTCAGAACGCTGAGAAGGGGGAAGGAAAGCAAAACAGGGTATGTAATCATGATTTTTAATGACAAGATAAACTTAATCGTTCCACTTCCAAGATATATAAAGTGTTCGAGTCGACACGGGAGTACACCTGAACAGTTCCACAACTGCCCTCTCCGCGATGCCTCCTGAGATTTTCCGAAAACGTATATTGGTTCCGCCTGCGTATACGCGTGTGTGGCCGCGTGGCGAGGAATATTAAGGGCGAAGAGGTCGACCCTGCAGAGGTTGGAAAAACTTGCAGAGGAGCGACGCTCTCCCCAGATGCTTCACTTGGAGGCAGAGATGGCAGTAAGGACATTGCTGTAACGCGATATTCCTCAACTGGCGACGCTTCTGCTTAACAATTATCCAGGCCCTTTGGGTGACAATGCGCAAAAACTTTGGTTCTTCGGGAGTTTGGGAAAAATGCTCCTTGAAAGGAATGACCGAGAATAGGTCAACTATACTCGGCGACAGCTCTTCTTGGCAAAGCAGTGGAGGGTACAGGCATGCGTTCCCTCTCCCATTTTGAGAGCTGCATCAAATACTTTACTAGGGGGAATACATTCCACTCCTCTCAATTACAATGGCCTCGGCGCGGACAGGTTCTCTGGGCTTGGCGAGAGCCATCTATCGTCGGGGAGGTCTCGGCGGTAAATGATAATGATGACGATGGTTGTTCTACATACCAAATTCATTGTTGTGGAAATGCTCGAGACACGTGCCGCGCGCCACTTCTATACTTCGTTTCACCTTATCTTGTACCGCAGCGAAGGCTAGAAGCGCGAGCTCATAGCATTGGCAGCTGCCCTTTGTGCACGAGAGCGTGTGCCGCCGAGACGTTCTTTAGAGCAAGAAGCTCGCGCTTGTAGCCTTTACTGCGGTACAACAGAAGCTGAAACAGAGTATAGTGGTCGCGGCACGTGCATCGACGCTGTGCCGCCATGATCTTCCCAAGGGTTGCACGTTGCGCGTGCCTCGTGCATCGACGCACCTTGCGCTACAATTGCAAACATGAAGGGGCTTTAGGTGGAATCGGAGACGACACCGCCGCGGCCGCCGCGAACATCCACGTGCACATGCGCGTGGACTGGCGCGGACCTCCCCTCCGTCAGGGCTGGATTCGGCGCTGTAGGCCTCTGTCTAATGCAAATGAGCGGAGTGGGACATAATCCCCTATCTTCGTCTCACCTTAGTATGGACTATTGTTAGCCGCGCGTGCTAAAAGCGCGAGCTAGTCGGTTTGAATGAAGCCGCGCCGGGTTGCACGAGCGCTCGTGCAGCAAGTGCTCTAGTCAAGGCAGTCAAGGCTGGTCGCTCGCGCTAGCGCAGCCTTCGCGGTTAGTCCAATGCTAGGATGAGACGAAGATAGTAAAGTATTTGGCTGCATAAAGCTGTGCGCGGGCTCTCCTCCTCTCCAACTACATTGCCAAGAAAAGTTATCGCCGAGTATAGTGCTCTCGGGAGAATAGATTTCGATTGCGTCCGAGGTGGAAGGGAAACATTTCACGTGACGACTCTTTGAACAAGCTGCCATTTCCCGACTTAACAAAATGACACAGATTACAACTTGTAAATCAGGAAGACGGAAAAATATCACCATTTTAGTAAGAACCTTCACCTTTGAATGAACAGCGAAACCGGTGAGTCGACTGTCTTTCTGAGTCACATCTAAAGAAGCTTTTCATCATGTTTGACACTTATGCATCGTGTGCGCCAGCAAAACCACTGTTCAGTATGGTTCACTTTGAGCAGTCTTGTACACGTTACTAAAAGAAAGTAATCGATTACAATTACTATTACTCTTGTCTAAAAAGTATTCGATTAGATTACTTGATTACTCGACAGCAAAAGTATTTGGACATTACTTTAAGAAGTAACCGTTACTTTTCCGATTACTTTATTGTGTGAAGACTTACATCTTTAGCGCTCATAACAATGAACTGCATTCAACCTATATTTCACAATTTCACAAGTTTTGAAGAAGAAGAAACGGGCTCCCCTTCGTGGTCGTTCCACCTTCACAATGCGGACACAAGCATAGATTTCGTTTTAAGAAGTTTAATGATTTGTGTGTTCGCCAGTTGGGGGAGGGGGTGGGAGGGAGCGGAGGGGGTTCTAGATCTTGATATGCTTAAGCAAGGGTTGTCGCTCAAAGTTTGCGCCGCTCATTTTATTATTCACATGTGAATGAACTCGCATGTTATACAAAAGAGCAGCAGCTCCAGGATTTGAAACGGATCACGTGTAGTATCCCTTAGCGGAAGAGATCGCCCTGACCACTTCTCAACTCGAAACCTTGCTTGTCACAAAGACCAAGTAGGGGAAATGGGGAAATATTTGAGCTGGCTTTGTTATATTTTGCATCCGCTTTAGACATTCTTCGGTTCTGGTTCTCCTACGGGCTGCGAGTAGGTACTGTAAGCAGGATTTTTTTTTTATTTCTGTGTGTGTGTGCGTGAGGGGGCTAATTTGGATGAAGGACTTACAAAGCTACATTCTGCTCCCTCAAACTTCGCCCTGAATGGCCTTTGTCACGCACTGGAGCTTTCCTGGGGCTTCCCACTCCCAGTCCCAGCGCGAAAAAAAAAAGAAACGGACATTCCACAGAAACTGTACATACAAAGGGGTTGACCTCGTTTCTAACAGCTCCGCGAAAATCTTTCGTTTTTCCGTTCGGAAAAAGAAGCAAATTTTATTTTCGTCATTTCAGAAGAAAAAATGTGTGTGCAAGGGGGGGGGGGGCGTGAAAAAAAGTAACGGTTAGAAGTAATTTTTATTACTTCAAAAAGTAATAAGATTACTCTTGTGATTACTGCCTTATAAAAGTAATCAACTGATTACAAAATTACTCCAAAAAGTAATCGATTACAAGTAATTTGATTACTTGTAATGCGTACGGTACAAGTCTGACTTTGAGGCACATAAGGTTATTGCGGTGTAAACAGGAAGATCTGAGTTTCGGTACATATAGACCAACTCAGCTCTTTGACGTGACATCACTGCGGTGGCGCTGCTCTCGGCACTGCGCATGCGCAGCGCCTCGCTCCTCCCGGATCTGGTCCCTGCACACGCGCTGCGTGGGCAAACGAGAATGCTTGTTTTGTAAACACTGCACGTTGGTGTATACGGTAAATAAAATGAGCGCGAATTACTGCCTCAAGGTATACAAAAGTAATGTCAAACTAATTTCGAAGTAATTTCATTACTTATGGAGAGTAATTGTAATGTGATGTTATTACCTTTAGTCTGCGGTAATTTGTAATGCAATTTAATTACATTTTTACAGTTCCCAGAAAAGTAATTAGTATTGTAATTTAATTACTTTTTTAAAGTAATTTTGCCATCTCTGCTTGGAGGATGCATACTCCGCTCATTTGCAATTGACACCGCGTCTAAAGCGCCGAATGCTCCCCTATAGTGAAGGGGACACTCCGCGTCCAGGAGAACATGGGTGTCATCCTGACTGTTATCACGATCTTGTATCATCACTTACGTGTCATACTAACTGACATGTGCGCATGCCCGCGTTCGTTCCCTCACCTCGTATCGGAGGTAGGTACGGCGTGTGGCGGTACTATATACGGCGCGCGGCGGAATAAAGTCGGGGTTCGTTCTGCTGGGAACTACGTCGTTGTCTGTTCCTTCGTCACGCCGCAAGGCTCACGACGCTTAAATATGATTGCAGTGCCCCTTTAAAGGCCGACGTACTCTTCGCGCTTTCCACTTGTGCACCGCCTCCTCCTTTCTTGTATCCTCTCCACGTTTTTACCTTGCCCCAACTTGCCTTCACTTGCAGCTTAGGAGGGGGGAGCGCTAAGAGAATAATCTTCCTTGCAGAAAACCGAGGTAGTAGTTGTACGTCGGCCTTTAAAAACCGGTTGAAGCGCTGTGTGGCGTAGTCAAACTCAAGTTTGTGAACAAGCCTTAAGTTGCGTTCCCTGGTAAAGTATTTGTTGACACTTTCGCCTCCCCCTCGCACATTGTATCGCAACCGCAAGCCAATTGGCTCCGATCGAGAACCAGTGGCGGATCCAAGGGGGGCCGACGGGGCGCGCCGCCCCCCCCCCCCCCCAAACAAAGTCGACCCCCTCCCTCCCCCCTTCTCGGAGCGCAATTTGACATGGGTGGACCCCCTTGCACAAGAAAGAATGGGAGAATAGTGTCCTTTAAGATTTTCCGCCCCTCCCCCCCCCCCCCCCCCAAGCCGGAGTTCTGGATCCGCCCCTGTCGAGAAGTTGGAAACTCTCCATATCTGGGCACACCAAAAAGCGGCGGCGAAGGCAGGCGACCGACGATTCCTTGCGCAGAGAGGATAACGTCGGGGCTATGTTGACGCAACTTGTTGCGCCCAGTCTGTTATAAACCACGCAACTCATTAATGTGAGAGCTTGCTTCTAATTTTAATGTTTTTTTTTATTTTTTCCGGATGATTCAATATATATATGCCCCAAATTTAAGGAAAGTCTTGGCGATATTGTAGCTGTATTCTTGCAAAAACTAAAGCCGCCAGCGAGTGTGCGAAAATAGCCTTGGCCTCCTCCACAAAAAAAGAAGAAAAAAAGGAATCTTTAAGCGGGCATTGTTCTTGTTGTTGTTGTTTTTTTTTAATTAGCTTATGCTACATTAAACACGCAAGTGCCCTATTTCAAATCCTGCATAGCAAAGGTGCGCTTGTATCTTTCAAATAAAATCTTGAACGAAGACAAAAGTTTCCTTTGTCCTTGTCTCGTTAATGCCTCTTTCTCTTTAGAAGTCAAAAACTAGTTTGCCTTTATAATCTACTCTTTTCATCGTATTGTGATGAGACGTAGGAGGACAATAGGCTGTTCGAAGGCCGTGCCCAGAAAAAGATGGCGAAAGCAACGCCATAAAAATTGGCAGTTGAACCACTTTAAATGCACAAAAGATAAAATTCGGCCGACAAAGGATCTCTTTGTACAGCCACGATGAATATGGAACACGTGCATGTTCGGACTTTCGTTCGGAAGAGGTGAGGGGGATGGGGGCGGGGGGGGGGCTTTTGTGTGCATTACGGAAGGACATCCCTTCTCGGGAACAGCAGAACGATCTAATGAGTTTTCAACAGCCGCTTGAATAATGCGCCGATGGCCTCAACCTTCTGAAACATCAAAGCACGAGCCAACGACAAAACATGGAGCCTCAGGTTTCGCTGATTTTGTCTGTTGATACTTTTATACTAAACAGAAACACTCGCAGCCCCGTTACTAGCTAATGGCTTTTGACTGTTCACTCGCCTAATTCCGCATAGAAATGAGGCTTTTGTCTGGGCATGATGCTGGTGTAAAATACAGCGACAAATGGTTAGGACTGCACCAAGTGGGCAGGTAGGACCGTCGGAACGATAGCAAGCGGCAGCGCTCAAACTAGAGTGCACTCTGGGATGAGAACGGAAGGGCATGTCTTTCGAACGCACGGGATAAAATTACTTGTTCCCAATACCAATTTTCCAACCCCCGTCCCCCTCGGTTTCCGACTTTACGACTATTCAGTCACAGCCGTTCAAACTAAAACTGCTGCAATATGTCCACGTTATCAGCTTCTATATTTTGGAAACAACAAAGAATGAAACGGTTACGAACGGCCAAAAAGTGAAAAAAGACGTATTCTCTCATTTATATGTAAGGCAGGCATGTAGCCAGGAGGAGGGGGGGGGGCATGGGGCCGGGGCCACTCCCCCCCCCCCCGAAATCTTCCATTTTGCTGGGATTCCTCTCCCCCTCCCCTCATACAGCATTTTGTCATGGGCGCACCCTCCCCCCCCCCCCCCCCGAAACGAAATCCTGGCTACGTGCCTGATGTAAGGTAAGCAGTTTCGAGTGCTAAATAATAATTGGGTTGTGTGTATGTTTATACAGCCTAGAACTTGGTCTGCCTCCAAGGGCGACGAGTCTCCAGCTATAGATGAGAAATTTAGCCAGTGCAGTCAGTGTTGTAGGCGTTACTCGAAAAAAAAGTAACTAAATACGTTACTCGTTACTGTGCAAGTAAAGGTAACGCGTTGCCGACCTACGTTACCTCAAAATAAAAGGAACGCGTTACCGTTACCGCTACTTCGATAAAAAGTAACGCACGTTACTGTTGTGTTACTTTTTATTCACGAACTGAAACATTTGCTGGTTTCGACGTTTGATATGTGCGTAAGCGCCATAGCTAAAATATGTCCATGTCCACGTCGGCTCCGGAGAGCCACTCACACGCTATGTTGTTGGCTGCCGGTCAATCGCTCTTCCGGCGTCCTCCGTTTTTCAAATCCCGAAAACGGGAAAGGGAATGACACGAAGGTGTCATTCTCTTCTCCCAGCGGGAAGCGAAACGCAGGGTTCGACGCAGGAATCTCCCGCAATCCACCCGAAGCCGGACCTCTTTGGCCTTCCAGCCGAGGCGACGGCGGTAGCGAGGTCAACGAGCCGCGGCAGAAAACCAGTGGCAGGTGGCGTGTGACGTCAAATCTGAATAGCACCGACGATCAAAGAAAAGTGGAGGACAGCGTCATTTTTTGACTAAAAAATTTATGACTCGGGCACTTAAACAAAAAAAAAAATTTTTTTGGTAAGTCCTAGGGGAAGTAAAGTAACGTAACGTAATTTCGTTACACGTTACTCAAAATAAGGAACGTAAGTACGTTACCCGTTACTTCTGTGAAAAGTAACAGAGTACGTTACAACGTTACCAAAAAAAGGAACGCGTTACCGGTAACGCCGTTACTTGTAACGCGTTACCGCCAACACCTGAGTGCAGCACAACCGCTAGCCTGGGGTCTTTAACGTTCATCCCGCAGTAGTGATACACGACCGCACGCTGGTGCGATGCTCATCCTGATCGAAACGGGCAGGGGTGCGGATTGAAGTTTCGAGTGCTTTTCTGTATGAAGCTGCGTGGGCCTGGCCTGGCACAGTCGAGTTCGAACGTTGCTTCGAGCAACGAAGCTTGATCGTGACTGCTCCCTTTAGTTGCAGTGCCCTAGATAAAGCTCCCGAAACATCGGTTTGTTTGCCCATTGTGGCTTATCTTTCGCCCACAAGCTCGTAAGCAAATATTGAAGGAAGATTCATTAGTAGGTCCCTAGGGAATGCGCTAGCATGACGCTTGGGAAACGCCAAACACGTCCCCTTTTGGGAAACGCTAAAGCTGACCCGTTCACTTTTCCGTTTTGGCTTTCTCTTTGCTTCCTCCATTTTTTCGCTGCCTCTTTTCGGCTTCGTTACGGGTCAGTGTTAGCGTTTCCCAAAGGAGGACGTGTGTCACGTTTCCCAAGGGTCAGGCTAACGCAATTCCTTAAGATCCACCTATGAATTTTACAGCGGAGCTATAAACTGGCTAGTTTCCCCAGGGTCGTGTCCCCCGAAAAGAAATGAAGACACCGAACTCTGGACACCTACCACCATTTATGAGCGACAGCGGCAAGCCACGTATCTGGTTGCCGCCGTCGCTCATAGATGGCGGCAGCCTTTCCACACTGGCTTGCCGGACTTGCGCGCACGGCCATTACTTTCCATTGTACAGTCTCCGCCATCGGTCTTCATTCTTCACCAGAGTAAAAAGGGCTGAAAGCTTTTTTCTTTAATCTTTTCTTGCCGCCTTTCTCTGGAGTCAGCGCTAGTACTTGGTTCGCACTTCATTTTTGTAGTGCAAATATTAGGCGCTCTGCACGCCTACGAGTTCAGATCCGCCTTTAGAATCCGCGCTCGCATTGGCTTCCAACCCCGTGGAAGTAGCCTCTCTTCTGTGGTCGGCCTGCCACGATTGGCCGAATGCTGACTATGACGTCAGCAGAGGCTTTTTCATCCACGGAAATAAGAGTAGTGGAAGAACTTCAATTTTGGCGGTGTTGTTAGTGTTGGTTTCAGAGCGGAATGATTTCAGGCTTTCACCATGCTAATTCAAACACCACCGAAATTTGTTTTTCGTGAGGTTATGACGTCACGAGAGGGAACCATAAAAGGGCGCCACCAAAACATTTCGCCACTAAAGCCCGGTTCACACAGTTGCGTTTGACTGCGTTTGACTGCGTTGCGGCAGTGAGAAACCAGGACATCCCTGCTGCTTATATCGCGTGCCAAGATGATTCCTTGAAATGGATTTCACGCTTCATACGAAGCACAGATGTGCCGGTGACTCGCTTTCGGTTCTCGCCGCAACGCAGTCAACACGCACTCAAACGCAAGCGTCTGAACCGGCCTAACACTCCGTTTCTCGATAACTTGGTGAATTGTGGAGGCTTCGGCCCCGCGACCCAATAAGGGCGTCGGAGCAAGGCACGTGATAACACTCCATGGTCGAGACCAACGTTACTGGAGCAAGCTTGCTCCAGTAACGTTGGTTGAAGTTACCACCGAGGCCTCGTAACCGCCACAGCAACAGAGCCCTCCGTGACAAAAAGTAGTTCTAGACTTCTTTTTCTTTTAACGGCAATTGAACTCTCGCGATTCTATCTTTAACGAGAAGATATGAAGAATAAAAAATGAACAATCACCAATTTAGGAGTTTCAATTGTAATTACACAAAAAAAGTGACGGCGGGCAGTATCGCGTTAGTATTTCAGAAATACATTTCGTATGTGTATTTCTATATCGCAATACATTTTTTTCACCAGTATCTGTCTTCCAGTTTCCAAATACATTTGTAATGTTTCTGTGTATCGCGATACAATCAAGATAAAATATATTTCGTTACATTTCTTCAGACCCTCCCCCCACCCCCATAAAAATAAAAAAAAAAATCCGAACGCTTTTTTTTTCTTTTTTTTACATTTGAGGGTTTGGGGGTCAAGGACGTGCTGGGGCACTGTTACTATTGGGCAGGAGATCGAACTATAGGGGGCGCTTTATCGAGCTTGTTGTCCCCACAGCCCGGTGTTTACCAACACAGCATAACAAAGAAATTGAACCTGGCCGAGCACGGTCTCGGCACGAGGCTTCGCTCTTATATGTGCTTTGGTCGCACGAGGAGCGGCCTTCGAATCGTCATCTTCGATTTCTCGGATCAAAAACAAACAAGAAAATACGGTTTGTTGTCCCCACAGCTGAAGCGCACCACTAGAGCGTGACTGTTCGATCTCCTCCCCAATACTCGGCGACAACTTTTCTTGGCAATGAAGGGAATGCTACGGGGGCGGAGCTCCTGCACATGTATCACACCGCCAAGCATCCGGGCTTTCATTACGTCAGTTTTGGTTTCGTTTTCAGTTTTGGTTTCGTTGTCGGCATTCAAGGCAAGCACTCACGTACATCCTCTTCGGCGAAGAAAGGGCCGATCGAGTTTTCGAGGGACGACGTCCCCGAGCTCAGAGCAGATGCCATCTGTTAAGGAAGAGATCCCGGGCACGTCCGTTTCGATGGTGTCGGTTTATCGTTCCCTCTCGTGCCGTTCATGATCTCGTGGTTCTGCGCTCCTCTACCTCCTTTTCCTCTTGTTACCTACTACCAGATCGCATAATCTACAACACAGGAACTAGAAAACTAATTTCATTTTTATATTTTTATTGTTCAACATTCGTAGTGATGTGACAATTATTATTCAAATGACGAATATTAAGATTATAATTTACGTTACAGCCAAAACACAATTTAGACCCGGGGACTGTGTTCAGCTGCGTAAGAAGACAGCGTGCTTCGGCTCTGTAGCTTTGGCAGCATTGCCAAGAAAAGTTGTCGCCGAGTATAGGCTGACCAACGTTCCTTCCGATTCTCCATTTTTCTATGCGTCCTTTTCTCTCTTCTGAGAAGTGTTGCGTAGTCGGGGGCTCGAACCAGGTGGAGTGCCAGGAGTGGAGTCAGAGCATCTTCTGCCGCAGGTCCTTAGGTAGGGATTTCTTGAGTCATTGTTTGCTGCCATCCAATGCCCACTGCTAACCGTCTCTCTTGCCTTAGCGTACACAATACACCCAGCCGGCAAAGCTGAGTCACAGTCCGCTGCAGCATGAGCCTGGTGGTGGTTTACTTGAAATAGTAACACTACTCGCGCAATGAAGTTCAACAGGTATCCGAATACCTCTGCGCCCGTAATATTGCACGGCTCAAGGGTACGTCATCAGTCGACGTGAACGTGACCCGCTGCTCGTGTGATCTGAAAACTAGGAAGGAGGCCAGACGTGGCCTCGCTGTGCCGACCCAGACTTTGTACACCTGCGACTCGTCTCGAGCGCGCCGTTTCTCGGAGAGCTCGCACCTGTGCCGGCAATCTGAGGTCGCACTCACACCACGAGGGCCTCTGCTTGGATGACGCTAAGCGAAACTTGAGGACTGCCATCCATGCGTCATATAGCGTCGGCGGTTCTGCAGGAAGGACCGCCACAACAGCAATGGCACCGTATCGCTTTTTCAACCGTAACAGAAGATAAGACGTGTTCCAAGATGCTTCGGGTGGTCCACTACCCTCGATAATTCCTAATGCAACTGCCTGCACGATCTTCAACGAGGTCACCTACAAGGAAAGCACGTATTGGTCTTTCATGCAGCAGCTTGCTGCGTGGGTAAAGTTTCATGTTCAAGGCCACACCTACAGATACAAGAATACCAGTTCATTCCATCCTGACGTCACGTGATCAATGTTGACAGGGGCGCCCTTATTGGACAGGAGCGTGGTGACGTTTTGATGGGATTGAGCGTGACATGAAATTTATTTAGATGTCGAAGTATTTTCTCGTCACTCGTCAGACAGACAGGATGACAGGGAAGGGACCGCGGTCAATCCTTGATGGAACGTTTTTTGAACCCATTGAAGACTCTCCTTCGTCCGGAACCACTACCGTCATGGCGAAGTGCCAAGCCTGCGGGAAAGTAATTTCAGGATCAAAAACTTCCACTGCTTCCACTTCAGACTTCAAGCTTCGTCCCAGTTAGCATCTCAAACAAATTTGGCAAATGTATTGCAGTATTTGTATTTCTGCCCTCTCTAAAATGTATTCCTGTATTTGTTTTTCTAAACACTTTTTGCCTCTTTCTAAAGTGTATTTCCGATACGTATCGCGATACATTTTTACAGATATATTTTAGTATCGGTATTTTGGCTACTATTTTCATGTATCCCAGTATTTGTATTTCCAAACACATTTTTGAGTATTTCTGCCCAACCCTGGTCGTAGCCTCAAATGTGTTCTTGTCTGGCGGCTGGAACTTTGAATAGTTCGCCAATTTATCAGCAAGCATGCTAATCAGGGCTGGCTTGCTAGAAACAGCGTGTCAGCTGAGACTGCGTGAAGGAAAGCACTGCAAAGGATGGGGCGCGCGAGCGCCTGAGACGCGGCTTGAGTCCCGATCAGCTCGTGCGCTGGTTTTGGGCAGTGCATTATTTCTCTCAGTCTCAACTGAAACGCTGTTTCTACCAAGCCGGCCCTGCTGCGCTCCCGGCTGTCGCACCGGGACGCCACACATGCGTCGAAAAGTGACAAAAGGGGAAAACTATGTTAAACCGAGTGTGACAACTATACACGAACCCGAAGAAGACGACGATGCCAGCAACCGAACAGAAGCGCACCGACGTTCCCGACATTTCTTCCAGAATTTCAAGAACATGGTAGCAAATCGAAGGACGGTCAATTCCAGCTCCAGTCACTTCAAGCGCAGGCACTCAGAGTATGTCTTGGGATTCCAAAATTCACATCTACCACCGATACAATAGCAGAATCTCACAGTCTTTCCATAATATCTCATCGCACCCAGGAGACGCTTCGCAATCATCTGCGACATCTGGCACGGCATAAGACCCACCTTTTAGCGAACATCTCCGAAAGATTCTTTTAGAGCCATATATTGCCCAAGTGATTCTTGACCACAAGCACTCTTTCCCAACATCTTTTCAATATCATAAGTTGCTCTCCATTCCCCCATGGACGCTACCTCAAATCAAAATCTAGAGAACCATTCCGGGAATTTTGCC
Organism: Ixodes ricinus; assembly: GCA_037355805.1. Classification (NCBI taxonomy): domain Eukaryota; kingdom Metazoa; phylum Arthropoda; class Arachnida; order Ixodida; family Ixodidae; genus Ixodes; species Ixodes ricinus. The sequence goes on from JAZHYW010051537.1 coordinate 233,160, forward strand.
AAGAAATCAACGCTCCCCGCTGTCGTCCCACGACAATTGTTTTTAGCTTACATAAAATATGAGCACTGCTCTACGTGTCATATATTCACCGACGCGTCTACAACATTTAACCAGTCTTCCATTGGCATAGCGATCCCCGCATTTTCACTTACAATTGGTTATAAACTTTCCCGCGGGGTGCCCTCGGAAGGCTGCTGATTCACGAAGCGTTAAGACACATTCATGCGATTCCTCCTTGTTCTTGGACAATAGCCACTGACTTTAGATCATCCCTTCAATCAGTCCAGTTTCCAGGCCTTAAGATCCCAAACTGGCAACTATTATTGGACATCCTCAAACCGCACTGGGACGCAATACGCAAAGGTCATTCGGTATGCCTCCAGTGGATACCAAGTCATTGCGGCGTCCCAGAAAATTAATTAGCCGACGCTGTAGCAGCAGATTCCCGTAACTCCATCTACGAAATACAAGCCCCATATACAAGCCCCAGATATAAAATCAACAGTGAGCATCCTGGGCACGACCATAAACAAACGCCTGTCGGACGACGCCACCGATCAAGGGACACGGCTACGCACTATCGACCCGCACCTAATGTTTCACGTACCTCGAAATCTCACCTGTCGGCGACATGCTGTGCTGTATCGAATACGCCTTAAAGTTGCATACACAAACAAGTACTTGTTCCTCATAGGAAGACTCAATTCGCCAGACTGCTCAAACTGCAACACTCCGGAAAATTTGACACTCATTATGCTGGATTTTCCAGACTATGAAACTGAACGGCCACAACAAAAATGGAAATTAAGTTATCCCCTCAAGAAGACCTCACCCTCGACAAAATACTGGGACCATGAGAAACGAAGCCACCGCCACACTTACGACAAAGTCCCTTCTGCGATTCCTGACCTCAACAGGTCTCATAAAAGAACTCTAATGTAAAAAAGGTTTATATTGCTTTTTTTGTGCCTTTAACTCTTTTTCACACTTTTTTACCATTCTTTTCCACCCTTACCAGAGTGGCCAGTCAGGAGGTACCTCCCGGCTAATTTCTCTGGTTTCTCTTTTATTCCATCAATAAAAATTTAAAAAAAACATCATTTGGAAAAATCGTGGAGCCTGCTATGCCTTATTCCTTACGTTGTGCTGGAAATGCGACATGCGTGTGAAGTGCTGCTAGATTTCCGGTGGCTGGTGGTGAACGTTCATTCTTAGTATGAATTCTGCGAATCACTAGAAAAAGATGAAAGACGTTAAAAATTCTCTGTAATGCGAAATTAGAGCGCAGCACTTGAGGAGGAGGAGGTGAAGGTACGGAGGAGAGGGTATGCCTTTCCTCACTTTTCGTACCCTCCTCCTCCTCTCTTCCTCCCCTCCCATTTAGCGAGAAATTTTCGCTAAATTTCCCGCTAAATTTAGCGGGAAATTTTGTGACAATTTTCACACTAAACTTAGCGAGTTAAGTTTTCCCTCTAAATTTAGAGGGGAAATTGACGTCACGTGACCTCAGCACCAATTAAGTTTCCCCGCTAAATTTATCGAGGAAACTGTGTCGTCGAATAATGCAACGCGGCGCGGTTACGCCGACGATGCCGGCGACGGCGCTGAACCCAGAAACGGGCGTCTAAGAGCTGCGCTCTAAAAGCATAATTGGAGTTTGGTCGGAACCTAAATGCTGACTCTCCCCGAGGAAATGCCACGGCACGAAAATCGCAGGGTAGTAGCATTATCTTGTTTATTCATTTGACTGACCATCACAGCAATAATCTGCTGAATGCTTCACTAAGGGAACAGAGGACCTCAAGCACACTCCGTGGATCGGTAGTTGTTGATGACAAGGTTCTTTCTCGCTATCTTTTTTTTTTTCACATGGTGCTTAGCCATTCATCGCTGGGCAGCTAGCATAGAGTAATATAGTAAACGTAAAGAGAGGACACTGAAGCCGATTCGCGGCCCAGATAGTGTGTTTAATGCCCTCCGCTACGTGGCGCATTTCTGTAATTTGGTTAAAATCAGTTAGAACTCTTTCTATGAGAATTATTCATTTTTTGAAATCGTTATGCTTTAGACCTATATAAAGTACTTAAGGCCACGGTCCCACTGAATGTGGCAGTTTAGGTACTTTTTGGCAGGTCATTACTCAACTCCTTTTAAATACTGTTTTGTGGGATTGATGTCATTCGAAAGGCAATGCAATCCTCTTTCATTTGATAGTATGTATGTGCTGGTTTTTACTGTTCATGCGCATTTGTAGCGTTGCGAATATGATGGCGCGGACCCTCACTTGCTCTGCTAGTTCATGTTTTATGAACCACCCATTAAAGATAACACGGTTCCAATATAGCAGTTTTGTTAAGATGATGTCGGAGCAGAATGTAACGATACACTTTTTTGGTATTCGCACTACTTTGTTTTTTTCATCCCTCCAAATATTGCCCTAAAATTGACATTTTTCAGCACAAATATGTTTTTAATGACAAACGCTAGGGCAATAAAATTAGCTACAGATGTAGTGCTTATAATTGGTAATATGCAGAAAAAAATTTAATGTTGTGTAAAAATTTTTTGTTTAGATATTTTATATCAAACATAGCACTTTTTTGTGCTTCGAGTCATGGTAATTCAAATGCCGCTGAGTAAATAATTAAACTATGGTAAAATCTTTTATAACATTTAGAACTACAATAGTTGCCCAAGAGGTGGACGGTGGCTTTTTTTATTTTCAAAGTCATAACGCCCCGGGAGCCCTTCAAACTTACCTGTTTTTGACGCACATCTTTTTTGGACATCAAACAGATTTATTGGCATCTAATAACATTTATTGTATGGAATAGATACACATTGCGATGTATTAGATCTTCCCAATGATCTTGCTTTGGTTTCTTGATAGTTGTAGAGCTTAGCTAATTTTAAAAACAATTAAAAACTGTTTGGGTGTTTTGTTGCGCTACCTGGCGGATGGCAGACAAAACTGCTGATTTCTAAGTTCAAAAAATTTTCGAGGGCGGCGTTGGCGTCTGTATCATCATCAATTTCCGTGTCGTTTTACCTTCACATCTAGAAAATATATTTGAAGATTTGCTATCGATAAATGAACGGGTTAAATACTGGGCCAGGTTAATAAATCTAAGACAAATCATTACACAAGCGTAGCGTGATATAAAGTGTCCATTATTCTATATAATTGAAATCAACAAACGATAAAGACGAAGAGGGAAAAGAATACACCCGAGTTCACTTCATGCCTCGAGGCACTAAATGAGCTGCGCTTAAAGTATCGGCACTCCATTCCCCAAAATTGTTTTGGGCGCCGCCATTTTGTGTCTTGTGCAGAGCAAACGCAACTGCCGATCGTCATGATCCAAAAGTGCGACTTCCTCTGCATTAGATGCGGTGCTAGGAAGCTGATGCAATATTGCTATGCTCTGTCGCGGGTTGTTTAAACATTTGTAGAGGACGGAAAAGCGTTTCCTGTGATTTTAGATAAAGCTTCAGATAACTGGCAACCATGATTTTAAGCCACAATATGGCCAAGTGTCGTTACTCTGAAGCGCAGCTAATTTACTGGCACTAGCGGGAACAATGAGGAAGAGGCAGGTGTCAAAAGGTAGTGGCTTGTGGAATCGACGGGGCTCACGTCATGGCGCCTCCAGGTATTACAAGCTTCTTAAACAAGGGCATGAATAGTGTCATTAAATAAGCTACGCTTCAGAGTAGCGAGACTTGGCCATATTGTGGCTTAAAATCATGGTTGCCAGTTATTTGAAGCTGTATCTGAAATCGCAACAAACGCTTTTCCGTCCTCCACTTTAAACAGTTTGCGACAAAGCAAAGCAATATTACGTGAGCTTCCTAACACCGAATCTAATGCTGAGGAAGTCGCAATTTTGAATCATGACGATCGGCAGTTGCGCCTGCTCTGCACAAGCGCCAAAATGGCGGCGCCCACAACACTGTCGGGGAAGAGAGTGCCGATACTCTAAGCGCAGCTCATTTATTGGCCCTACTTCCCGCGAACCTCCTTTCCCCTGTCTGAAACTGAAACTAAATATGAATAATACACCATTATTATAGCTTATTTAGTTTTAACCACCTACACATAATGAGAGCAGGAAGCGGCCGGGTAGGAGAAACGCGGGTTTTATGTGCGACTGTTCTAATCAACGTTAGTTCTAACCGTCTCAAAAGAGAGAACGCGCGAGCTTGCGCTGGTTAAAAAAAAAAAAAGACGGTCCAAAGAAAGGAGGCGGCACGCTGTGTTCTTTGTGATTGTGCGTCTAATTGCAAATTGTTGTGTTTATGTTTATACAGCCTGAAGTTAGTCTGCCTTAGTGGGCGTCTGGTGTCTCAGGCGTAGATGAGCAATTTAGCCAGTGCGTTACAACCGCAAACCTGGGGTCTTTAACGTGCACCACGCAGCAGTGATACACGACCGCACGCCGGTATGATGCTCTTCCAGATCGAAACTGGCAGGGGCGGGGTGGGTTCTGCAGCGCGAGCTTTCGCTCCACGTGCCCCGAGCTAGACATGCACCAACACCACCTGCACTCGGCCACCGATCGCCCCCCCCCCTTATATAAGTATTTGAAGATCGACGAAGCACGTCGATCGTCTCGAGGTAATGTAACGTAATAACATTATATAAATAATAAACGTATTGAAGGATTGAACGACTCAGTTTTTCAATTCTTGGATTGTAATATGGCGGTAGCCTATTGTACTTACTGTTGATGAAGAGCAATTTGAGGTGACGAGGTAATGATTAAATGATGAGGCTCCATAAGGACGACGATATTAGTGGGTGTCGAACCACAACGTACATTGCCAGACTTGTTTCAAGTATTGTATACCCAAATACCTTTCTTCAACCGCAACAGAATATGGTAGAATCAATGAGGATGCTGCTTTACAACTGTACGTGGAACAGGAAAACTGCAATGTGCAGAAGTGCGGCTTATTCGTTAATATGGAGGACGGATTTCTAGCAGCATTCCCTGATTGACTACTTGGAACAAATGGACTCGTTCACGTAAAGTGTCCCCGTTCCAAAAGATTCTTGAAGCCTACTGAAACCGGAAAGGAGTATGAGGCGAAAAATAAGAAAAAGGAGCCTGATGTGAAAGGTCCAAATCACCACCACAGCCTCTGCTACCAAATACAAGGGCAGTTACACAATACACAAAGAGAGTTTTGTGATTTCGTTATATTTACACTCAAGGGCATTGATATCCAACGTATTCAGAGGGATGACACCTTCTTGTCAACCATAGAGCCTTTTCTACTCAAGTTTTGCATGGAAGACACGACTTCCGTTGAAATTCCTCACGTAGATGAGTTGTCCGACCGAATAATCTGCCATTACTCCCGATCTGGGAATCTCTCGATCTTCATTCATGGCCATAGTATCACGAGATCGAGGGGTGTGGCTCTTCGTCCGCCGAACATTGCTTCGGCGGGTGTTTTTACCGTGTAAGATGAGACCGTCGCGTGCTGCTGGAACAAGAACCTGGCGATTCTTCACTGAACTGCTTCTTCCGTAAGCTTCAAGAGGGCTTTCTTCGTTTCGCACACCATCTGTTCTGCTTGCCCGTTAGTTCCAGGATGGTATGGTGCACTAATGTAATGCCTGATGTCGTTTTTTTGTTTTTTTAGGGGGGGGGGGACTTGTTTATTTTTTTTGAAGCAAGATTTGGCGCGTTATCAGAGAAAATTATTTTTGGTAGGGCAGAAGTAGGGAAAAGAGAGCGTAGAACGTCAATGACGCGTTTGTACGGATCGTGGCAGGCATCGTGTAAACTTCCAACCACTTAGAGTACGCATCGACCATGACTCCGCAGATGCGGATACGTTTCGCCACCCACAGACTGAATAGTGGATCGGTTTCAGTTACAGTTCATGATGGCGCTGGACTCGAGGGAGCCTTCGACTCTTTCCACAAAGTTAGCCCAGGTGCCAGCACTTTTGTCGAAAGCGGTAAGTGTTCGAAACGTCGACAACGTCGGTAGCCACGTGCTGTGCTTGACACTGGACGCTTACCATTCGCTGAGAAGAAACTTGCTTGTTCGTCTGCCACGAGTCGTCCAATATCAGGTCATCACCGCTACTCCATCTCCCGACAAAACAGGTCGTCATTGTCCGCATGTCCATAGTTAGCAATCACGTGAACTTATAAATTCCCATACGCTCATAACTTGCCGTCGCTAAACGCCGTTGATTCATAGCGTCTTCATTGCAAATAAACGTCTTCCTATTTATTCTGATGGTTTTCATCATACTCCTCATAAGCTGTACTTACAACATTATATGTGTCGGTACTTCCGAAAATATTGCAACGGCGTTTGTTTTCTGGGAACTATAATGTAACAACCTTTACAAAATCTTCCGGATCCCGTGAAACACAGTATTTTGTTATGTCACTTTTCGGTCGTCATTATAATTGTAAGGTAAGTACCGTAAATCGCGAAGCAGTTTACTTGACGTCCGCTTCCATCGGTGTTTTGGAAGATTGAGTCTACTGAGCGTGCATTCCTGCAGAAGAAGTTTTCATTGAAAGAATATTGACACTTCAATCAACAATTGATTCCTTCTTGGTAAGATTTTTTGCGAATGCCCGTTACAACCGCCGAACCGCCTCTCCCCATATCAGAGAGCAATTTATACAAAGCCTGACATTCTCGCACACAAAAAATTGGGTTGTGGGGATATTTATACAGCGTGTAGTTGGTCAGCCATTTAAAGTTGCGACGAGTCATTCGCGGTAGATGAGCAATTTAGCCAGTGCGGTACAACCGCTAGCCTGGGGTCTTTAACGTGCACCACGCAGTAGTGATACACGACCGCACGCCGGTACGATGCTCATCCAGATCGAAACGGGCAGGGGTGGGGCTCGAGCCCAGGATCCCTGAGCTCTGCAGCGCGAGCTTTCGCTCCACGCGCGTCGAGCTGGGTGTGCGCTTTAGCCCACTCGGCCACCGATCCCCCCTTCTCGCATACATGCATTTGCTGGGCCACGCTATTGAGCCAGCTGAGCACAGCTGGCAGCGGCGCGAGCAAGGCCACGAGGGGAACGTGATGGTGCTCGAGCCATCCCACCGTGAACCAATGTTTCGGCCACCCCACGGGTGCGTGTCGCCATCTATTGGTTGAACTAACGCCTTGTTCAAGATGGCTGCCGTGGGACCGCAGCCTTATACGTCACATGAACCACGTGATTAATGGCGCCTGCCACGGCCTGTCGTGGGCCTGCTTGCCTGCACACCGTCGCCTCAGCATAATTCTTCATGGCCTCTGCTTGTCCGTGCGTCGTTCGTCCGTGCCGTGCCGTCCGTTTGTGTTTTCTGCTGCAGCGTGTTCGGTCGGCTACGCATCTAACAAGGTGACGCATGACTGCCCGCGTGCTCGCATGCTCGGCGTGAGTTTGTGGAGCCGAGTGGCTTGAGCTTCTCGCGCTGTTGTTTCCGCCGGGCTGTCGGGCTGCAATCGTGTGTGCACCTCGATTTTCGATGAGATTTCTTTGAAAAAGGACTTGACTTATGACCCTGCAAAAGACATTGTCCATGGTTTTACAGATGATGGTGTTGAACTAGTTGAACGGAGTTGCAGATAGAGCCTTGGTTGTTGTGCTCTCTGGCATTTCCAGGAGGTGGGTTCAGCCACTTGCATACACTGTTGTGCACACTTCAACACAGTTTTCTGTTATCCGCAGTCTCCTTATTTTTCTCATTGCAAGAGCTTAAGACTGTTGGCTTCACGGTAAAGGCTTTGGTCTGTGATCAGGGGCTTCAAACGTAAGCTTGGCCAACCAACTTGGTGTGTCTGTGGGTAAGCCGTTTTTTGAAGTTGACAACGAATATGTTTACTTTGTCTTCGATGTTCCGCTCATCATCAAAACAACCAGGAACAATCTCCAAGCACACAAATTTTGCATTGGAAATGAGGTCATTGAGTGGTCTCATATTGTTAAACTTTATCGTTCTACCCATGAGATGAGGTTGCGATTGGATCCGAAACTTACTGAGAGACACATTTTTCAAAACCCTTTCAGTAACATGAAAGTAAAACGTGCCGCACAGGTAATGAGTGCCTCAGTCTATCTTGCAATTCTACTCCTTGTTTATGCCAAGGAGCGTCCTGAGGCAGCCATGGCTACAGCCTATTTCTGCGATAGAATGGACAGCTTTATAAATAGCTCACAATTCAAAAAGACAGGGCAGAAGCTGCGTCATGCCATTCTGAAAGGAGAATCTGAGGTACTCGATTTCCTTCACCTGCAACTCAGAGGGATTTCAGCATGGAAGTTCCAAAGTAGGATGCAGCCACAAACCATCAGAGGGTGGCAAGTTACTATAAAAAGTGTCCTCATGCTCTGGGAGGAGCTTTCAAACAGCCCTGACTTTAAGTTCTTACTTACATGACGCCTGCAGCAAGACCCACTTGAGAACATTTTTGGAGCTGTATGACAAATGCTGGGCTGCAATACAAACTCAAAAGTGTATCAGTTCACCTCAGGACTAAAACACATAGGGATAAAGAAACTGTTCAAACTATCGAAAAATGGAAACGTATAGGATGACAAGGTTGACCTTCTCAAGAAGTTGCCAATATTTTTGCGTCATGAAACTTCAGTTGCAGACAGTGTGGAATGTCTTCTAATTGATAACTTTCCGCCACTAGAGGATATTTCTGAGCTGACATCAGACATCAGGTTTAACATAGCTGACGACTCGTCCACTTGTTACGTTGGGGGCTATTTGATCAAGCATTTCATTGAACTGACAACCCACAGCTGTGGCTGTTCTCAGCTGCTGAGGGAAGAGTCTGACAGCTTAACCAGGCCTCGCCAGTACTTTCTTGCGCTTAAAGCATATCACGTGCCTAGAAAACTCTTCGGGAATCCCATATACCATCCCAGGCTGCCTTTAATTTCATTCAGCAACTACAAAATCGCTTTCTTGCCGTGATAGAGTGTGTGGCGCATGTTTGATGAGTGTGTGCTGTCTTGTATCACACACTTTCAGGTCTGGGTAGTTTAAGCATTGCTCAGAGTGCCACAAATGGTTTTATAAATGTTTTGCAGAATACGCTTGTTGTTGGCAAGTTCGATTTCTTAACCGGAACTTGGACAAAATTTGGTTGCACTCTTCAGTTGCTGTAAATTATTTATTTATTTATTATTTATTTATTTATTTAATTACCTCTGAAGGCCCACTGGGGGCATTACATAGAGGGGGTACATGGAATGGCATCATAGTTGTACACCATTGCAATTGTATGAAAATGTAAAAAAGAAACATGACCACGCTAACAGAACTCAATAACGCGTAAGATGGTGCATGGTCACGCACACTGGCATGTAATAATTTCTAAATGATTAAAAAGTAATACAGGAGAAGTTTACAAGTGCTACTAAAAAGAGGGTACATAGAAAACCTTATAGAAAAGACTTACTCAGCGATGGTGAAATTAACAAATGGAAATATAAAGGTACCAAACGTACACGTGTAACTTATAAAAGAGAAACAAAATAGATGTCATGATAAAGAGCCACGTAACAATGAGACAAACGTGTCATGGTTTGTTGTCTGTGCGATTTCGCTTGCCAACCAATTCCAGTCGTCCATGCCTTGCAGAAGCGGGGAAAATTTATACAAGTTAGTTTTTGCGAAGGGAATATGAACTATGTTGGGGTAATCATGACGAGGAAAGATACGGAGGGGTGGGATGACGTTATTTTCGCGAAATTCAGTTCAAGAGTGAAAGAGCTTATGGAAATACGATAGCCTAGCAAGATATCTTCTCTGTTGAAGTGTTTGTAGGCCAATTGAGGCTTTAAGTTGTGTGACGCTCACAGGTGCGTATTGTTTGAGTATGAATCGAGTTGCTCTGTTTTGAAGAGATTCTAGCCGGTCATTTAAATACTTTTGATGCGGGTTCCCAATTATAGATGCGTACTCCAACTTTGGCCTAATCAGAGCAGTGTATGCTAGTAGTTTTGTTTCTTTTGTTGCCATGTACAAATGTCTTCTCAAAAATCCTAAAGATTGATTCGCTCTTCTAAGAATGTAGTCTATATGATTATTCCACGAAAGATTAGGACTTAGACGAATACCCAGATATTTAAATGACGTTACTTTATCTAATTTTGAATCTGTGATGTTGTAGTCATTAGTGATGGTGATGGTGTAGTCACAAGTTTAACTGTTAACAGTGTATTAACGGAGGTGGTTGCCAAATCAGAAACAGAAAGTGCTTATCAATTCAGTGGTGCAGCTTGCACTCGAAACATTTGTTTCCCTTATTTCCAGCAAATGTGTATGACGGCCTTTTTGCAAAAGTATTTATCCAATTTCTACAGAATTTCTATAGATATTAGTGCATAGGTGCTATAGATATTCGAAAGAAAATGTATCCACTTTTGTATCCACTGTCTATAGTTTTTTAGCCGCTTTTTTAAGCCATACTTTCTTTCTGATCAAATGTATTTCGAGGAATGTTTAGGGACGTTGAATCTTGTTAGTTTCCAAATAGAGTTCTCAGTGTTTGGTATTGGCTCGTCCGCAGTGTGTTTCAGGCTATGCCAATCCGTATGTTTTATAATAGCCGGAAATTGGGGAATTCGTACTCTTCGGTGTCGCTTTGCACTCTTATTATACTCTCATGACTGGTAATGATAGCGATGTCTTATTTATTTCTGGACTTACGTCCCGTGCCAGAGTCGGCGTGAAAACGAATGGATCATTCAGCATGTTCTCTGTGGAAAATGTTTGTTCACTTGGTTCCGCTAAAAATCTATTACGAAGTGTACGATATGCCGAACTCCTTCATATTAATTTATTTTTGTGACTATTAGTATCAGTTTCTTATAAAATATACAGAGCGTCTGAAGTAAATGTATACGAATGTGGTCCAATAAAATATTTTCGAATCATTACTGTTGTTGACCCTAAAATGCTCCACCAGTCAGGAGTCAATGTGGAGATTGTGTAACTTCAATGTTCTACAGTATAAAAAAAAGATATACGCAACTGTTTTGGGAAGTAGAAATTTGTTTTACATATTTTGCATGGATTCTATCGTAAAAATTAAAATAAAACTGCCTCAACATAAAAAAAAGAAAAATGAAACAGCGGCTCCGGGAGCCTAGCGAGGAGCGACACAAGAAGGAAAGATGGGGAGAAAAAGAAGGAGAAGGGTACCGGTGAACCGGAGCAGAATCGCCCAAACCGAAACCGAAACTAACTTGACCGGAACCGGAACCAGATTCTGCTTAATGCCGCCCGCTAGCAGCGCTGGCTGTCACTCGTCTATCTGGGGCTGTGTTCCAAAATTTACTCGATCCGACCCCTGAGTAAAAGTCTCGTACCGTGGCGTCCCAAAACTTACTCGAGCTTACTCGATGACGTCACAACTCGCGTTCCAGAAGCGGGTTGTTTACTCCGGAGTAATTACTCGCGCTACCCTCCTCGATCGAGGGGTAATGTCGAATCAAATCGAGTAAATACGTCACGTGATCTGTTCGTCGTCTGCTTTCTGCGCCGGCAGCCGTCAAAGCTCGCTTGCTCCGTTGGTTTTGGTGGCGGACGTTCGAAATGACAAAGAATGAGGTGCAGCATGTGTGGTTATTGCGATTTGCTGTTCTCAACGCACGAATTGACTGCATTTCATCCGGGTTTCTACAGCCAAGGCCATCGGCGCGCAGGCGCGGCAGCGGCTTCTTCGTTGCGTAGGGCTTAGCGGAGGGGAGAACGCGGTCTACGAAAACTCCTTATCAGAGTGCGAGCGTAAACAGGAGCTTCTCCGCATTCTCGTCCTCGGCGTTGGAGGGAATGCCGTATTCTCACGTTCAAGGCTGAAAATGTTTGAACGCAGTAAATGATAAGGTAGTATTTTTGTTTCCTCCAGAGTGTGTGCAAGGTAATGCTTGTAAAGCAGTGAAGGCTTCAAAGATGTTATTGTAATCATATTCGCGTCAAAGCGAACGTAAGTTTCATATCATTTTTGAGAAAGCACCTTCGCGCTGTACCACTACACCGTGTGGAATCAATTTCTGCAAAACATGATCGGTCCAAATTACAATGCGGGGAATATGTGCGTTTAGGGCAATAGCGCTGATTAATAAAAACACATTTTTTAAATGTTTCACTGTAAGGAGTAAGTAATTTTTATCTCAATATACAGCTCAAAAGGAAGGTGAATAAAAGGAGCTGGTGGATCCACCTAAAAAGACACCGCGTCGTCATTAATATTATCGTCTCTTCGAGTGCTTTCTTCAAGATCAAAAGGATCGTCTGCTATTTTCTGCCATCGCTGCTGCGTTTTTTTTTGCCGTAGCCCAAGACGAAGCCAATCCGCGTAGTATCCAGGTGATTATCCCGGCCGTTCCGAAATCGAGTCGCGGATCATTTACTCGCGATGTCACGTGGTATTACCCGCTGACGTAGGAGGCAGGTTACTCGGGTAAGACTTGGAACATAGCCTGGGCCGCTGGGGCCTATGGCAGTGTCCGCTCTTTACCTTGTGTATATTACTCTATGCAGCTAGTGTAAAAACACGCCAGATGTCTTCCCTGATGTTGACATGCAATTCGGGGCACCACGATACACCACTGGGCCACGAGAAACAGACCCCTTTGAGCAGCAGGGTTAGCAGGGTGGAACAGCGAGAATAATAGGGTGTCAGCGCTCCTATGCAGAACGATGCACATGTTTTCTCTTGAGACAAAAACGTTGTACGGAAAAGAAGCGCTTGAACCCAGCCGGCCGAGGTGTACAGTCCTCGGATATCACTACTAGGCGAGATTGTCACGTGTTGATGCCACCAAGCGACAAGGCTCGTATCTACAGTACCCTTGGCCATGCATGGACTACCGCGTTTCCCGCTTCGCTAAGCCCTCTGCAACGAAGAAGCCGCTACTGCGCCTGCGCCGCGCGCCGATAGCCTTCACTGTAGAGTTGCGGGTATTGTAGCAGGTTGCGAAGAGTGTTGCGGGACAGCGAAAACGATCTACGAAAACTCCCAAATGAGCACGATACGCATTGCGATTTTCGCTGGCCGATTTTGAAGCGAGGAGTAGAGAGCTCGCACTCATGTCATTTCGTTTCCCTAGCCCTTTAAACCATAATATCCCCCCCCCCCGGATGAGCTGTGAACAACGTGCTCGAATACGGCACTACCTTGCCGGTGTCTCCATTACTGGGCAACTCACGGTTATTTCTACTTACAGGTTCGCTCGAGCTGCTACTCCTGAGGTGTAGAGCTCGCACAGTGAACCGAACGCTCGTGGCACGCTAATAGGAACTTTTAGCAAACCCTTATCGTGTTCCGAGTACCGCACTACCGTAGCCTTTAGGGAGTTTTCGTAGATCGTTTTCCCTAAAAGCTACGCTCTCCGCAACGAAGACGCCGCTAGTGCGCATGCGCGCCGCTGGCCTTTACTGCAGAGTTCTGGATATCGAAGCGGATTGCGGAGAGCATTGCAGCATGATTTTGAAAGCATTGATTTTCATTGAAGCATGCTTTTAAGCGCAGGCCCGGGTGATACCGTGACCGCGGACTAGCAGTCACGTCGTTACGTTTCCGCACCCTTTTAAGGTCGGTTCCCGGATGCAGTGGAACTCTGCTACAGCCCTGCTCACGTGTCTTCAGCTATACGTACCGTCTGCCATGAGCAAGAGTTTTGACTGTGTGACACAAATCTGGTGAACGCTCCCGTCAATACGCACTTAGCGCAAAGTTAACGCTGTGCTTATAGCGCTTTACACACGCGACTGGTTACAGCCACCATTGATGACCCCTTGTCTTACCAAGATGATGACTCACCTAAGCTGGGTCTTGACCAGCCTCGCAAAAGGCCTAGGCTGGTGACAAAGACGTATGCAGTAAAATCTAAAATGGCAACAACCTGCCCTGCTGTGGTAATGATGAAGTGGAGTAAACAGACTAGCAGGAAACAAGAACTGAAGGTCGATTATGGCGGCGCCCCAGCACAGGCCTTTACACGGTCGCGAAAACCAGTCAACACAGGACTTACACACAAACACACAACAAAAAAAAGCCGAAAAGTTTTGAGAACTTTCACGGCCACACAGCCTGTCGCAACAACGCTGTGATCTGGTTTGGGGCTCTACTCGTTCAATTTAGCGGCGAAGCGTTGAAGTATACACGGCGACGCCCGCTGTCGAAACAACGCGACGTCGACGGTCCTCAGTAGCACGCCCCCCGTCGGGTCACCAGACACCCCATTGATTACGGGGTAATCGAAAAATAGTCCCAACAGCAGGAAACAACAACCGCCCACCCATCCTTCTCTCTCCCCTCCTCTCCCGCTTCCTCTGTCTATTGAAAAAAAGCACTGTTGGAGCGAAGCCAAACAAAAGAAACAAAAAAACGGCAGTCTCGGCAATGGCCAACAAAGGAACTACGCAATCGCCGGCTGAACTTAAGATGGACTGCGACAAAAGGCGCCCAAACACAGGCCCGCGCAAAACAAAATATGCGCTGTCATCACTCGTTACAGGGCCTTCCCTCGATTGGTTCCAAAGAAAGCTCGAATAAAATGGCGTATTCGCTGCCGTCGATTGATCATGCGACCGACAAACGCACGCACGGAAACGCAGCGTATCAGAAAGCCCATGATGCATTCGGCTTGGGCTTTGCAGCCTTCGTCCCGGTTCGTCTTGTGGCGAAACAGAGCGTATGAGTCCAATGAGAAATGATGCCTTCCTGCCGCCGAAAGGGCCACTCTTAAGTGTAAGTGCTAGCGAGAGAAGCGCTAAAGACGACTCCCATTAGAGGTGCTCCGATCAGCGAGAGTCTTCGGCATCGGTGCAGTGTCTACATGGTGCATGACTGTTCGTCAGTCAGTGCACATTAAATTACATTAAAAAAAATATTTCTGAACTATAGAAAGAAGTGTAACTGATGATAAGTTGTCGCTTGTTATTGGGCGAGAGTTAAACTGGCTCTGCCGTATATTTCGTTGTTTGCACGTCGCTTGAACATGCCGTGATGAGCTACGTTTAAATTTCATTCTCGGCTGCATGTGATATATCTATAATGCGTGGGTTGTTTGAGATATTTTGCATGTTTCGTGTCAAGCAAACTGCTTCAAAGTGGCTATGCTACAATACTGAGTGTGAAGTTTCCTCACTTTACACAAGCTCCGTAATTTCAATGATAAAAGCGTACGTCTTCATTCGGTCTCTCCTTCGCAAAACTTGATGACGACGTTGTAGGGATCGGATGGTTGGCGTTGTCAACAATCCAATCCCCAGGATTTTGTCAGCAAGCTTTGCAATCCCCGTGGTGACAATAGACCATTTGCTGTCTTACCCAAGCATCAAGGAGAATGCAGGGATTGGTGTTCCACGCGCCACACGCGCACGCCATTCCTGTATAAAATATTCGAAGTAAATAACCAAAAGAAAGCATTGACAAACGCGCGTGCAAGAGGCCATTTGTTTTAGGTATTTGCTTTAGAAAATTTACTACTGCTGAGGCCAGCACGTGCGGCGCGTGGAACACCAATCCCTGCATTCTCCTTTGATGCTTGGGTAATAGAGTAATAGGTCTATAGGGACATTTTGGCAAACCATTACCTTGTTCCCCGTACAGCACTAGCGGAGCCTTTGAAGCATGCTTTTAAGCGCGCGCCCGGAGTGATACCGCGACCGTGGGGCGCGCGCTTTAAAGCATGCTTCAAGGCTCCAGTGGTGCGGTGCGCGGAACACGGCGACGGTTTGCTAATAGTCCCTAATATTTCGATGCAGCTCATACAGTATACACGAGCACTGCGAGAGCTTTCGATTTCGGACTGGAGTCAATCAATGCCTCGACATGCACGCGGGTAGTGGCTCGCGTCAACTCACTGCGATAACGGAAATAGCCGAATCTTAACAATGTTTGGGAGTAAGCGCGTGCCCTATGCTTTGCCAACCCCAGCACGTGGCCATGATCAAAACAGACCTTTCGCTAAATTACCCAAGCACCAAACAATGCTTGGAACGTGGGTACACGAGCTACACGTGCTCGCCACCGTATGGAAAAGATTCGAAGTAAATAACCCAAAATAAAGCGTCCGTGGAACGCCCGTGTGAAGTGCCATTTGTTTTAAATTTTTGCTTTCGAACAGTTAGGATTGAAGACACCAGCACGCGCAGCGCGTTTACCTACGTTCTCGGCATTCTTTTTGATGCTTGGGTAGTAGTAGTAGTGCTTTATGAAGGAAAGGCAGAGATTTTAACCCGAACGTCAGTTCTAGTTTGCTACTCTGCACCGGGGATAGGGAGAGGGGAAGGAAAGACATAGCAGTGGGGTAGGAATATGAGGTGAAAATTGTCAATGAAGATGATTATGATCAAGTGAATTATGTAAACAGTCTCATAGATAGTTCTTAGTCATTTAGAGTCTGTCCGAAAGTCCTGTGTTTCTCAGAAATCGTATTAGAGCCTCGGTGGCCTTCATAAACTGTTCGGTTGTGTCCCAGCTGCCAAGCACTTTGAAAGCGCTAAACGGACGCGAATCTATTTTTTGTAATGTTTCTTGAAGCGTTTGGCGTTCTTCCTCGAACTCAACACACTGGCATAAGATATGCTCAATTGACCCCTCCACCTCACAGCTGGTGCAATTCCCGCAGATGTTCTGTCCTATTCGACAGAGGAACTGTGGTGTATATGCTACACCTAGTCGCAGTCGGTGCAGAGTTGTTTCCAGTCGTCTTGAAACTCCGGATGGAACGCGAAAGGCTCGTTGGGGGTCTAGAGAGTATAATCTCCGATCGTGTGTGTTTACGTTCATCCAGTGTCCTAATGAAATTGTCTTTGCCAAGGCTTGAACTTTAGAGTTGGTGTCACTTTTGGAGTAAGGTATCTGAATTGAATCGGCACTGATCGTTGACTTCGCGGCTCTGTCTGCTGCATTATTTCCGGGGATGCCACAGTGGCCTGGTATCCACTGAATATAAATCTGGTGGCCCTTTACGAGGGCTTGATGGCAGAGAGCGGATACCTGATATGCCAGTTGGTCGAACGCATTGCGTTTCATGGAAGTCTGTATTATTTGTAATGCTGACTTTGAGTCACTGAAGATTGTCCATGGTTGCGGTGATCGAGACATAATGTACCGTATTGCTTCTCGCAGGGCAGCTAATTCGGAAGCCGTTGATGTCGTTCGATGCCTTATCTTCATCTTGACGGTATGGTTGTGGGCAGGTATGACAACTCCAATTCCAGACAGTGTTTCAGAGGACGACCCATCGGTGTATATATGTGTCGACAAGCCGTATGCTTCATTGATGATTCCTAATGTCAGTTGTTTGAGAACCGGAGATGGAATTGACGTCTTCTTATGTATACCTTTTACGTATAACGTTATTCTCGGCTTCAGAAATGTCCATGGTGGTATTCCTTCCCTCTGTACAGAAAATAGATCACTTGGAACAATATTGTGTTTCGTTATCGCTTTGGAGAAGGCAGACTCTGGTCTCTCTGTAGGTAACGTGGCCAGATGGTGGTTCGGATGTCTTGTAAGGTGTCTTAAATGTAGTCGGATAGTTTCTTGTATCATATATGCTTCAATTGGATAACTTCGAGCCTCCGCAATTGTCCCGGACGTTGAAGCACACCGTGGCAGCCCTAAGCAGGCGCGTAGAGCTTGGGCTTCAATGCACTAATTCGGCAAAAGGTCTATTGGCGGCATCTAGAGCCACTAAATAAGCTACGCTTCAGACTGACACTAGCCCATATTGTGCTTAAAATTATGGTGGCCAGTTATCTGCAGCTTTATCTGATATCGCAGGAAACGCTTTTCCGTCCTCCAGACATTTCAAAAAAGTTCACGACGAAGCAAAACGATACCACATAACCTTGCTAACACCTCATCTTAAGGTGGGGGAAGTCGCATTTTTGAATTGTGGCGATCGATAGTTGCGCCTGCTTTGCACTAAGCACCAAGATAGCGCATGACCACAACAATACCGGAGAACAGAGTGCCGATACTCTAAGCGTAGCTCATTAAGTGGCTCTAGCGGCATCTAATCGGCCCCAGATCACGTGGCTATTTGTTCTGGCTACGAGTTGAGGCTGTGAACGCTGCTCGATTTTCTCGAATTTTTCCTGCAACTGGTATTGCGTTGAAAGATATAACGCGTGTTTTGTGGTTTAGGAACGTCAAGGAACAGAACAGAGCGCTATTTATAAATAAGTACGAAAATTGTTGCATCGCCCCTTTTAAAGACAAGCAAGCCCGTGGAGCGAAAGTTCGCGCTGCAGAACTCAGGGATACCGAGTTCAGTCCCGATCCCTGTCAGTTTTAATTTCGATGAGCATCGTATACCTGCGTGCGATCGTGTATCGCTACCAGGGTGTCGAACCGGAACCGAACCGAACCGAAAACCGGAACAGAACCGTTATTTTTAGCCGAACCGGAACTGAACCGAACCGAAATCTTCGCCGCCATCTTGGAACTGAACCGGAACCGAACCGAAAAAAATATAACGGTAACCGGTTCAAAACGGTTCAAGGTAATTTTTTTTTCATTTTTGTTAGTATCACAAAACGAACATATGGGAATGAAAAATTGGCGGCTGTATTTCTGTCTATTGATCAAATCGTCATATACAAAATTGCAATATATGGTAAATTTTGTGTTTTCGTGGCGCTTTTGTATTAACACTATGATTAACCATGTGTCACATTGTCACGTCACGTCATGGTGTCAATACATGCTGTCAAGTAATGTCACGTGACCCCTTGACGTCACGTGACTCACTGCGTCAAGTCGGCTTAATTTGAGGAAGTCACTAGATGTATTAACCTTGTTGACAGCGTGACGGAACATGACATCACAATTTTGAACTGAGAGTCACGTGACACCGTGACATAAGCGATTTTCATAACCCCGAGTCGAGTGCTCGGGTTCATGACAATCAGCATCGCCAAACAATCGGGTAACGGCTCATGTCAATTAAATATGAAAATAGCCCAACTCTAACAATATCTGAAGCTCAGCCCAAGCTTTTTTTCCAAACCCTAGCGCATGACTATGATGAACACTGACGGTATATAATTAGCGTCATATCACTTGGCCGCTTATTCAAATTGCGAGTTGAGGAGGGGATCGACAGCTGTCTCTTTCCTTTATTTTTTCTGCATCTGCAATTGCGCGGAGGGGAAAACTTATCGATGTTTTCGCAAGCTATCAACATCAGGGGTTACTTCTTAACAGTATTTCTTGAAAGTACAAAATAAATGTTGCAAGACAAATTTTACATCATTGAGGCACTCAATAATTTTTTCGTTGTTGCTGAACTGTAACCCAAAAATGTCCCCGAGAATAGAAGTATTGAAATGACTAAATGCGACTTATTAATATGACGTTACATAGAACTACATGTGTGTACGGGAGCAATACCTAAAAAAAAAGAGTTTAGAGACCTCAGAGGGACAGCCGAACGATGGCAGTCGCTCTAAGTCTCACACGAGCGTCGTTCTCAAGTTATTGCCCAAGTTTCGACCACCTCTGTATTTTGCTTAAAGGTGCCATAAAAAGATTTCTATACATTCACTAAATACTACTTAGAATCACTCCCTAAAGTTAATAACTGAATAAACTCCTCAACTCGGAGCCAGAAGCGGACACGTGGCCTGGTGCGTACCTTATGCCGCCAACGTTAATCATACCCCCGCGCTGTGGTTGGAAAGGAAGAAAACGCGTGCTGAGCTCCAGGCATTGTTAGTGTTCTGCTATTCTTATCACCCCAGTGGTTGGACACGAGCCACTACCCAAATGTCCGGCGAGGTATTGATTGTTACGAGCCGATGTACAGTGCTCTCGCAGTTCTCCTGTCCAATCCATGAACCGCGCTCGACTGTCGTCAGGCGGGTGGTTTTGATCCCACAATTTCGACATCAATCTTTGCGAAGGAAAGACTAAAAGAAATAGTCTTATTTTATCCTCGCAATTTCACCGCGACAAAGAAGCTTCTGAATCAGTGGCGGCCTGTGCGAGTATACTTGGCCCAGACTAAGAGCAGTACGCCTCGGAAAAGTCATGAACACTGCAACCCAATATCGTTTTATTACCCCTTTAAGCTTTACGGGGTGCAAAATAAAAGCAATGGAGGGTTGCTGTTATCAAGTGACAAATAAAATTGTCGAATTAGCACATACAAACGGAGGAGGCAATTCCTCAGGAATACTTTCAGTCTTTCCACTCAGGTGAAGAAGGAAGACCAGCGAAGCTGTACTATGGTGGGAATGAAGTAATGGCCGGCCGCAAGTCGGAAAGCCAGAGTGGAAAGGCTGAAGAGGTTGCCGCCGTCACTTATAGATGGCAGTAGCTGTCCAGAGTTTAGAATAATCATTTGTTTGCTGACGGACACGATACTGGGGAAACTAGCCCTTAACAGCTCCGCTGTAAAAAGAAGTGTGTGTGTGAGAGAGCGGGGGAGTGGGTTAGTTTTAAAAACACATACTGTGTTGTAAAGATTCCTCTTCCCCGTATCTTTGGAGCTGACCAAAAAGCATGGCCTTGGAAACTACTTTGTTTGCAGAAACTCTTGCCAAAAAGCACGTTTTCGTCGTGCCAGACGCTTGCGCCGTTCCTCACGACGATGCACTAAGAATGATAATACGTGCCTTTCCAATACTTGGCTTTCGCTGAGCTTGAACCTGTGGCAGCGTGCATTTTGCGCCATCGAATTCGATTTTCTCAGCAAAACGAAATCACAATGACCATCCAGCCTATAGTGTGATCACGTCACGTGCATGCCATGTTAAAAATTTCAGCATTCTGGTGAAATGTCATATCTGCAACACTAGCAATAGATGTCCTAATTGTAAAGTTGTGCAGTATTTATAGCAGTCTCGCGATGATATATGGCAGCCTAGAGAAATGTTAGAGCGCATGACTATTGAAGCATAGAGTTGTAAAGTGAGGGCCCAAAACAAGTGCAGGTAAAACCGAATAAAACATTAGCCTCTCGAGGCAGTATTTCGCGAAGCTTCGAGCTCACGCAAGCTGGTGAAATGTGATTTATATGCAGATTTTAAGAATCTTTGTCTGTCCTTCGCGCTATTTATGTATGATTATTAATTTCATTGCGTGCATCTTTACGCATCTCTTTTTGCAGTAAGGCGTTCTGTATGGGATTATTTCGAAAAATACCATTAATTATCTCTCTCTTTTTGAACATTTCGCGTATTTGACTTGCAGTCTATCATGTGAGCACAGAGTCCTCTTTAGCGTACCCTGCAACCCGATGTTTCACACTGCCAATCAGCAAACAGAGAAACACTTTTACGCAGACTCCACAGCTCAAGTAGTTTCGAGTATCGTCCTTCCGCGTCGGTCTCAAGCGGTTATGTGAACTTTATGAAGTAAAATTTAGTTGATCATTATAAAAATATATTTAATTACTAACTGAATCTTTGACAACATAAATAAAGGGCTGACCACCCTAAAGCAATGCCCCCCAAATTATCTGAAATGTGTTCTGCCAATCTTTTCCGGCGTTTTTATCCTTGACAGGCACGTTGTAAGTGATTTGGGACAGCCTTACACACATTACTGATTTTGAAGCTAATTTAGATAACTATGTGTTCCTCACACATATAACTTCGCAAACAAATAGAAGTCTGTTATTGCCTCTTTTATGTGGTGAACATTGCTTTTATCTGTCTGTGGGCTGGACAAAAACAAAGTAAACAGGGGCGCGCGGCGGAACTATGACGATTACGCACGCAAACCGTCAGAAACTCTCCAAATAAGTAGCTGCCATGTCGAGTAGAACGTGAAATACTACTTTGTTTTACTTAACAAAAAATAATCTTGGAGGACGCTTAAAGAGCAACTCCGGTCCATACTTTCGATTTTGGGATTATGACTGTTTTAGGGCAGTCAGCGTCCCCGAATTGCAAGGTGTAATTTTTTTCTCGTTATTGTGCGTACTTTTAAAGATATCGACGCCTCAAAGTTTTGTTTGGGGCGCGGCCAACAAAATCGAAACTAGCCGCTCGAGGCCCCGGCAACACTGGAAATCAGCCGCTATGAGAACGTGACGTCAGGATCGTTCTCGTCCAACGAGTACGCAGGCCGAGCGGCACCTAGCTCTGTTGCGCTAGCCGTCTAAAGATAGGAGGTAAGCTGATTTTGTTTTAATTCTGTATACGTAGTAGTTATTCAGCATGTAGCAGGAGTTAGTGCGTATACCCAAAAGCAAGCGACTGGAAAATCCGTGAACTCGTTCGGTGCCGTACTCGGCGGCCGCCGCCGTGCGTACGTATGCCGTACTCGTCGCTTGACCAAAAGCGAGTGAACTCGTTCGGTGCCGTACTCGGCGGCTGTTGCCGTACTCGTCGCTAGGCCTAAATTGTCATTGGGGCTCCGTGGATGGAGCGGCGTTGCTGTACGCCGCGCTGCCAGTGACGTACAGTACTGGGGCCCTCTCGCTTTCGCGCTGCGGGTCAGTCCCTGACACGAAGCTTTGAGGCTCTCCGGCGTGGGCCGCGGCGCCCGAACACACGTGTGCTGGGCTGTACACGTCTGTTTTTTCTTTCTTTTTCCTCGGGCGCGTAAAATCCGAAGTCCAAAGTCCACTCGTCGAGCAGCGTTCACCCATACCTTCTCCAATTTCCTGTCCGTTGGAAACTTGTGAAAAGGCACCTCCGGGTTGCGCAGCGGGTTGTTTGAGCAGCCCACAGCGCTACAAGTAGTACTCGGCATCTTTCGAGGAACAGCTGGGCAGTCTTGGGCGGACCGAGTTGCTCGCTAAAACGAGTCTTGGAGTCCTCACAAGCAAATAAACAAAATGGCTATACAGAAGCTACACGGGCTACAGATAAAAGCAACGGCTAAACACGCCAATCACAAGCCGAAGTAATGGTGATAGCGGCTCAAAGAAGCGCACTCCGCGCAACGACTGGACCAGACGAAAAAAGAGAACGATACTGACGTCACGGCCCAATGTTGCTTTAGCGATCGGCAACCCGCTGGCCGCCCGCTAAGGAGCAGCGGCTAGCGGCGGGTCGCATTTTTATTATCGGCATTAGTTGAGAATGCGGCATCCCCGGACGTAATATTTTGGCTGGGGTCGTATTTTGTGTCACTACAGCGATACCAGTAATTTATTTCATTTTGAGTTTTGGCCGGAGTTGCCCTTTAAGCTTCGCCTTTAAAAGTGGAACGCGATAGCGTTAACGGTCCTCGTTTTCATCGTATTCTCATTTGCCGCGCAAGCGTGCCTTGCGTGGCGTAGTCAAAAGCGTCTGACTCGCAACAGAAGGGTCGTGGGTTCGAATCCCGCCTCAAATTCTTAGAAGAAAGGGTAAAAGCACAGTCGAGCTGGTGAATAACTTCCATCGTAAACCGGAGACACGGTAAAATAAAAAAACGGACAAAACAACAAGTCTCAAACACAGCTTCTGTGTTTGAGACTTGTTGTTGTTTTGTCCGTTTTTTTTTATTTTACCGTGTCTCCGGTTTACGAATGGAAATCAAATTCTTAATTTTTTTTCTTTAAGGCAAAGGAATTACTTTAAGAAGTGAAATTATTAGAGATATATGGCGACCTTTAATTTGTATTACATGTCATGTTTTAATCACTCTCCTTCCACGCGTGATGTCACGTTTCACGTGAGCATTGTGGGTTGTTTGAAATTCTTGCGCGAGGGCATGTAGCTCTAACGTCATGACCCTATGGACCAATCAGGATTTTCCAGTCACGCCACCGACATCGGCTTTTCAGCGACATGAGCTCTTAACGCTATCGCGTTAAAATCATCAATTAGCAAGGGTGATGCTCATTTTCAAGTTAAATTGATTAGCATCTTGTCAAGAACAAACGTTAAGAGCCAGGCTATGCCAGCTTATCCTGTATAAGAAAATGTTCACTTGGGCAAGCGCTATTTTGGGCCACATTCAACCTGAATGCGAAGGTGCGTATAAATTAGAGTGAACAATTGCGATTACTTCTTGCTGCATGATTAGTCACATGCATGCGGTGCTGAGTGTAAACAATGTTTGGTTAGAACAACAAGCATTTTGATTGCCGCTCGGTGTCTCTATTAAAAATAGACTGAAAGGAATTATCCTAAAACTTTCGTGACATTTTGAAAATTTCATTGCTTTTAGCTCAGTTGATGTCGTCATCATATACATATACATTGTGAAGCGTATTTCGTAAACAACATTTCATGATATATATGGCCACGAGGTGACCATTTTATAATTTTATGTTCTGTAATTAATTCCTTAGTTCAAGGACACAAGCACGATTTAACTTTTAATACTGCGACACAAAGGTGTACCAATCACGGGTATTTTAGGCGACCTACCACACTTCGCGACAACATTTTATACCGTGTAAATAGATCAGCTTGAACTTTTGAAGTTTACTTAAACACGAAGAAAGTACAAAAATACAGTATAGTTCTAAATTTCAAGCTGATTTATTTACAGGTGTGTACCAACAAGCTCAACTCTTTACTCTCGTACTTAAACATTTTGATTCAGGTAAAATATATGTTACTTGTAAACAAAGGGATGTTGAGTCGTATGAACACGACGTTATGTACGTTAATGTAGATTTTCTTCTACTCTTGCGTCGAAATTAAATAACTGAATTTCATATTTTTGGTACCTGAAAATAAAAGGAAATTGCACGGACGATCGAAGAAACTATATATTTAATCGTTTCACGGCGTAAGTAGTGTATATTGCCAAAACAACGCAGAAAATATATTTTCAATTTAGCGGTTCAAACCGGTTCGAACCGGTTCGAACCGGTTTGAACCGTTATTTTTTGCTCCCCGGAACTGAACCGGAACCGAACCGAAACCCGTGAACCCGAACCGGAACCGAACCGATAAAAATTTCGGTTCGACACTCTGATCGCTACACTGCGTGGTGCATGTTAAAGACCCCGGGCAAATAGTGATACAGCACCGGCTAAATGTCTCTTCTACAGCGTAAACCAAACACAAACGTCTAATTTGCTTTATCCTTGCTTTCCTTGTTTGTGAGTCTGCCCGGGGCACTGAAAGAAGGCGCCGGGTAGCACTAAAGTCACCGAATTCCGGGAAAGTAGCACAATTGCCTTCTCTGCCTGCAAGAACCAGAGCAGATACTAACGTATACGGACGACCAAAACATCGCTGGCGATTGGCTAATCGGTCTCTGTTGCATTGGAAATCGCCACATCGCTTCTTTTTCAAATCTTGAAAGCTCCAAAAGGGTCGTTTTGGATCAGTCGCGGACCAAAATCGGTAGGGTGGAGCACCGTCTCACTGGAGGCAGTCCTCGCCAATAGTGGCACTGCGTACGTAATCAACTTATCGAGCACGCTTATCTTCACAGATTTCTTACAATGATAGCGTTCTCGTTGCTCATTTCAAGACAGGGAAATTATTTTTCAATGACGGCAAGCACCACCGCCATATGGGGTGACGGCGCGACAATGTGCGCTTCGTTAAAGGTGCACTGACGAGGTTTTTGAGATCGCCTAAATATGGCGATAGCTAACTCTTCTGGCTCTAAGCATCCTAGAAATACCTAGATCATGATAATACGCGGCCAATTTTCCTAGTAAAAAGCAATCAAAGATCGAAAAACGCCGAGGTCATCTCCGGCGATTAAAGGAGCATGTCCCAAAACCCCACTGTCAGCCTAGGGTGCCTTCATGTGCGCTTTGTATGTCAGCCAACAGCAAGCGAAGGATCCTCGCCTTTCCGACCGGTGGAACCGCGGAGTGACATCTCGAATGTGCGGGGCTCATTGCCCATACAGCCCGGACTACAATTCAACCCAGCGAGCTCTCGCTGGAGAACTGACAACCAAACACATCACTCCCACAAAAAAAAAAAAAAGAATAGTGCGTTGTTTTTGGGACGATTATTGAAGTACTATGTTCCCTTTCCGCGAAAAATTAACATTTTTTGACTACTCTTTTTTGCTTTTATAGTCTACATAAGCATACAGATTTTGTAATAAAAAACAGCGTTTGCCATTTCAACGAAATGTCGCGTTATCATTGGTCACATGTCGTTCTGTCTGCCGGAACAATGCTCCTCCCATCGT
Source organism: Ixodes ricinus (assembly GCA_037355805.1). Classification (NCBI taxonomy): domain Eukaryota; kingdom Metazoa; phylum Arthropoda; class Arachnida; order Ixodida; family Ixodidae; genus Ixodes; species Ixodes ricinus. The sequence goes on from JAZHYW010051537.1 coordinate 259,230, forward strand.
CGGTGATGACCGCGGTGTGTTCCACCTTTGATTGCTTTTTTACTAGGGAAATGGCCACGCATCGCAATGATTTATGGATTTCTAGGGTGCTTAGAGCCAGCAGAGTGAGTTATCACCATATGTAGGCGAGCTCAGAAACGTCCCCAGGTAGGGTGACCAGACGTCCCGTTTTGGCCGGGACAGTCCCGTTTTAGAGGTTAATTTCTACCGTCCCGTCATTTTGTCTGAATATAGCCAAATGTCCCGTTTTCGTGGGAACTTGCTTGCGATATCGGTACCAGGCGAGTGGACGGAAACAGAAAATGATTACTCGGGACAGTGTATTAGAAAAACATCGAATAAAAATGTTCTCTCAAATAAAGTATGATTTTTAGCTTTTTCTGTGACTCCACTTGCCCATAAGTTCTGTTCGCACAGACGTGTGCACGGAGCACTTTTCTTTATCACCATATTTGGCTAGCTTAAGTTTTTCAGAATAGGTAAGAAATGTGCTTGTGTAATCAACTACTCAAAGAAAAGTCCCAGAAACGTGTGAGTTTTCACCGTAAACTGAATAGTAGCCAGAGCTCTTTTCTTTCTGTCTCGCTTTGCGCTCCCCTCCACTCCCCCTCTCCCAACTCCTTTCCCTTTCCCTCCCGCTACCCTTCTTCTTTATGTCCCGTTTTTAACTCTGAGGAGTATGATCACCCTATCGGCCTATCCTTTCTTAGGGCACCTCTTCTGTGAGCCAGAAACACGGGGGCGCGCTTTGGCTAGCCAAGCAATACTTATATAGGCGCGTTTAGCATGAGGGAAGGTACACAAAGAAGGGAACGGACAACAACAGAACTATCATACTTGACGTTGCACATCCGACATTCCTAACTTTTCCCACCTTCCTAAACTACCACGTGTGTTCAAACATCGAAAGCCGGCATTTTAAAAGTTCAAAACGAGACGTGGCGAATATGGGACGCACACTATCATGCAAAGCTCAAATGACTCAAATCGAAAAACAGGCACATTTACAATAATAATATTATTTCTTCTGGTGGAGGCTCAGCAGCCTTTGCATTCATTTTCGCGCACGAAACGGTGACTCGCAGAGAAAGTAAAAACACAGTGTCACCGCCTTTATTTCAACAATGTCCACACTTGCAGGCTTGCTCTGATGAGACCTCTAAACCGAAACTCGCGTATCGCGACTGCGCTCGCTACTACCCAACCTCCGTGTCAAACCCTTTTCTGCAAATATTCACTGTAAAGTTGCCAGTAAACATATAAAAATAACACCGATACAATTATCTTGCAGAATGTCACCTTGTTCAGCACCAACTGTGTCAATATGCATTAAAGAAACAAGAACTTTTTACCCCTAAAAAACGAAATATCAACTTTCAGGTCTGGAAACACAGTATTGTTGCCAAATATTCGCCGAATCCTTACAAAAGTTCGGCAAAAAATCGATTTTGCTGAATCCTAAGATTCGGCACGGAATTTTCGATTCGGCAAAAGTTCGACCCATCACTAGTTTTCATATTTTTTTGCGACGCAGACAAAACGGGCAATGCCGAATCAAAAACAAAAAAGGTTTAGAGTCACGTGTACCACTCATATTCAACAATAGCTCGACTGAATATTAAAATACAGATACCTGGCTCTTAATTTCTTAACATCGCGCTAGTAGAATATCAGGTGTCCTCTTCAGAGATTGGCTCCAGTGCATAATAAAAGAGTAAACACACGTATAAAAATCAGATTACTTTCAAAAGGGCCAACGTCAAGGAGCAGAAAGCAACGAAATATTGCGCAGCTTGTTTGTTGATTTCCTCTTCAATTTTTAGATTCTATTTTTTTCTAAGCTATGAGGACGACATAATGACTTTTTGTCCACGTTATTTGATACCTTACAACAACAAAGAAGAAACAATAATTTCTGGATGTCAGGGACTCTTTGAGCAGAACAGATGTGCATGTTTGTTGTATAACCTCCAGAAACGCAATATCACTCCCCCGGTGGGGGGGCAAGACTCGTGTAGGTTTAGAAAAGGGTAGGGAAAAGAAGGGACACAAGGTCAGTGGTCTGATATTTTGATCCCAATATGTTATGCATACTAAGGGCAAATTGGTATGCTATTGTTTCGACTCGAAGGTGCATTGAGGGCGAGCGATACGTAAAAATGCATCTTATATTTACACATTACCCACACGCTCAATATAAAGTAAAGAAATGATCTCTCATGGAGATTTCATCGGTCCAACCAGGCCGCTTTTAAGCGGCCTTATAGACTTCTTGAGGTCGAATTGTGAGAACACCCGTTTTACTCTTTACGAGCTCCAAAGGGTCAACGATCCAAACTGCCGATATTGCGAGGAAAGAGAAGTTTTAGACGCGTGCGTCTTCCCTGCTCAGAATATGCAGACGAGCGGAAGAGTCTCTGTACTATTGATACGCAGTTAGTGGTCTTCCCTACTCGACCGCCGAAGATCTCCGTTTTCCAACTGCACCACGCGGAACAACGGACAAAGTCTTCAAGAACCATCCTAAAATTTCTGCAGAAGGCGGGTCAGATGGAACATCTGTGAAGGGACTTCTCGGACAAGAAGCAGAGTCAATGGTATCCATTTGAAGACTATCGCCAGGAACGTTCCACCATACCAATAATTCGAATCCCCCGCTATGTTTTCACCCTATTATCCTCGGTTTCTCCATTTCCTAGCCGGGTAACTCTTGTGTTTGTTGGACTCGCTGTCGAAGTCGCTGAACCTCTTCGAAGGGGTTGCGAAGGAATTGGGAGGACGACAGCCCTAAGATATTCAGTCGAGTCCGGGGTTTGCGACCATGGAGAAGCAGTGCGGGGGACAGTCCAGTTGTGGCATGAGGCGTACATCTGTAGATGCCTAAGTAGTCCACCACCACTGTCCTAATTTTTCGTTTTTCTTCAGATGCGCAGTGGATGAAGCCCTTAAGTGTTCTATCAAATCTCTCCACTTGCCCGTTGGCTTGCGGGTGATATATGGAAATCAAGTGGTGCTTGATCCCATCCTCGTCGCCAAAAGATCTGTGGTGTCCTCGGTGGTGTCCTCGGTGGACCCGGCAGGTCGGGAATGTGCGACCGAACGCTGCGGTGGCCAATACCAGACTCTTTATTGTTTGGTGAAGATGACGAAGACGAAGAGAGGAAATTTAGCATAAAAGAAGATGAAGTACTAATAAAATAATCAGTCAGGATACAACAGTAACGACTTGTCACGTAAAGGTACGAACCTCATCCGGCCTTTCTCTAGACAACACCAAACAAACAAATCAAGAGTTCAGCACAGCGGTGTGAAAGCCAACAGGGCGAAAGAAAAAATGCTTTCCGCGCTTTGTTTAATACTTGGTTGTCGCGAGCTTTTCCACATTTACACTGATCAGTCAAAAAATTATGACCCCGCCTACACTGTGTGAATGAGCGCGCCTAGTTCGCGTGCCATCCGCTCTAATTAGTACGTATCAAAAGTACTAGAGCGACGGTGAAGCTGATAGACGCCAAGGCGTCGCATGTCCCCGCCCTATCACAGAATGGAGACGTCGAAGGTTTTCTCCGCTTGGTGAAGCAAAATAGGCAGATACAGTGTGGCCGTTTGTATCGGTGCTTCGAGCGCACGGTTAGTCTGACTGTGTTCGACATGGCACTCGGCAGCAGACGACAACTGTTTTGCTTGCCAAAGGTGAATCAAAACGGTATTAGGCACGTGGTGATAATGTTCTGGCTGATCAGTGAAGAGCGCGATTAGCTCACGTTCTAGTGCGGATGATACGTAGCTTTGACAGCATTGCATGCTGCGCGACATTTTCAGAGCGAACGCGACATCGGCGCTTTTTTCGAATTTTACTTCCAGAGGGCTGCGGCTTCAAATTTGACAAATTCGGTTTTCTCCCAAATAATCATTTTTCGTCACACCGCAGTAGCCCGAGGACAAGCTTTCGATTCTGCCATCAGCATAAAAAGTAAACCCGCAATGACTTGCTCCCTCTAACAGCGTTGCGCTTTGTATAGTAAGTACGAAACATAGTATATGCGATTACTTGTGTGAACAAAGTAATTTGCATACCAATGGAAATTTTGAAACAACGCAAAAATTACAATGGACAAGAAACAAGAAGTGCACAGACAGCGCTATGTCTGTGCCCTCCTTGTTTCTTGTCCTTTGTCATGTTGCGCTGTTCTGCCCTGTAAGGTGATCAAGCAACTCGCCCAACGTTTCTGCCAGTCGTTCGATGTAAATTTCTTTGTTTCCCCGAGTAATAGCTATACGAATGACTTTGTTTGCGTGAGTATAATCGCCTATACGAATTCCAGTGTTGACACGAGTACTCGCATATCAAAGGCGCATATACAGGTGCCTCTTGTTTGCACAATATGACGCGACATGAAGTATATGGGCAATTTCTAACACGTGATTTATTTCCGGCTTCATGAATCGTTCTGTTAGCCAAGCAGTGTTAACATTCGATGCGCTTGTGGGTGCGACCGAGAACACGTTCGACAGCTTTGTACTTCAGTCACTATTCGCGCTTTCTTGTTTGGTAACAAACTCAGTGGCGCCATCTACTGGGTAGCCCCGGCCCACTTCCGGTTCACGTATATTTTCTAACTTTTTACTCAGCATTCTTTTACCATAAGAGTGAATTAAATCTGACAGTGCTATAAGTGGCCATTTCCAGAAGGTAGCGTGCATATTTGATATAGCCAATGCTGCGAAACTCGCCGTCTATAAGTTCAGAACCGGAAGTGGTTGGGGGCAATTTGTAAACTGGCGCCGCCACGTTTCAACTCGTGCGAGAAAGAGCGAATACTTTGTTTCACAGTGCGAACACTACGAGCCAATGGGACCAAGCAAAGAGCGTCAAAGGCACAACGTCATGGTGTTCATCGTGTTTCTGTGCGTATTATAATTTATAACATCACTAATCCAATCACGTACAGGTCAGGTCGAGTGACTTTCGCTTTTAGTATGTGTGTTCCTGGTTGTATACGTTCGTACCTTCGAGGGCGATCGGCCATAAACAATCAAATAAAGTACGGAGCGTCCCCGAGAAAAGAGAACCGTGTTTTTCGGTACCGGTAAATAAACTATGCATAGCAGAAAACTCAAACTTAGTGAGAATGCGCGTTCGAGACAGAACGCGAAAGGTTGAGGACATAACGTTACCTGGATCAAAAAATACTCGAGAAAGATTAAACTTTTCCTATGAAACCAATGTCCACCTTAACCTAGTAGGGACCTTCAGCAAACCGTTGCCGTGCTCAGCATACCGCACTACGCGGAGCACGGCAACCGTTTGCTAAAGGTCCCTAATATCGTCAAAACAACAACTGTCGTTGTGGACGGATGTGCGTTCATATCGGAGAAAAACACTTGTCAGCAATAGACAGAATGTTGTTTTCTTTCTTGTCAACAAGTTGTTGTTGTTGTTTGTTTTTTTCCACTGAAATAGATGTTACATGAGCCCACAATGGCATTTCTTGTTTTGACGATATTAGGCTTAGGTGGCTGAAGGCTCATGGGAAAATTTCGTCCTTCTCAGTTATTTTTCGGTCCAGGTAACGTCGTGTTCTGAAACCTTCGCGTTCTATTCCAACCGGTAGCGTCACATTATCACGTAGTTTCTGCGTTCTGCGATGCATAGCTTATCGACCCGAGCTGAAAAATAGAGTTTTCTTTTCTCGGGAACGCTCTGAAATAGAGCGATCGGGGGCAAGCTCAGAATCACATGTAAATTTCAGTCTTTTATTTTTTAATAGTGTTTTGCGTATATATTTTACTTTGCACATATTCCAGGAATCCTCCCCTGCGGCTTTGTGTGCATACACCGCTAATATTAGAGTGAATTCATGCGCCGTACGTGCATTTACGGTTCCGTTATCTTTCCTTTGGGCCACACACTCTTTAGATTATGTACTTAGGTTTGTTTTATTTTAACCAATTGTTGACGAGTACTGCCAACAGGCAACAAACCACATATTAGCTTTTCTCTTTATTAGTTTCGGTTTTACGATGCTTTTTTTTAAATCTTGTTGTCTGGCAACAGTCTTGAAGATCGAAACAACAACACCATATAGTGACAAGGCACACAAATAGTTGACGAGAAAAAATAGGTGTGGCGCGCAGTACGCGGCGGCCAAGAACGACGAAGCGGCGGAAAATATGGATAAGTGTTTTTCTCTTGCCACTATTCCTTTACGATTGGTGACCGTTTTACTTGAGGCTATTGTATGTGCAGATATTATTGGCATTTTTAGTGATCCATAAAGGTTACGCAAGGGAGCCATTTTCGAACGTTTGCCCGGTGTTGCCCACAGGCAACAAGGCTATAACTTGCAAGTTTACATTATGATTTATGTTTCTTTTTAGCTACGTCCTTTCAATTTATTTTGTTAATCAGTATTATCTTTAAAAATAAATGTTTTAAACAACTTTGCATATCTCTCGTCATTATTAGGCTTGTTAGAGTTTTAAAGAATCTCCATTTCATTAATGTTCGTTCACCTTCTAGATTCAGTAGCCAGCTTTGGTGAAAAATATTTTATTGGGAAAAGTTTCCGTCTGGTACGAACAAAAATATATGTATCGTTAACTATCGATAAATTGGAGATGAATTAAATTGTATCCTCTTAGCATCCTTCGTATTCTTTTTTTTTTTATTGCGTTGCTTTGCGGAATACTGTCAAATGATATATTTAAAAGGATGTCTTTAGAATTGCAGTACGGTGACCCAATCTTGACCGATGGCAGCATCCGCATGTTATCCGCTCAAAGTCCGACGTCCCAAGAAACAGCTACAGGGCAGTCTCCTCTTCTTTGGCTGTTGACATATGTATCGACGAAAGAAGGCGAGAAAACGACGGCGATAGCGAGCGAAGCTTCAAATTGATTTTGCTGCGAAAGTTCGGCGATGGCGACATATCGCTCGAGAACTTTCGTCATACGTGACACCCACGTAGGTCCCGAAACAAACAGCCTAATGACTTTTTTTTTTTTGTTATTGAAACGAGCGATTTGGAGAAATATTACGACAACACGGAGCGATGATCACAAACAAAACAAAATTTCGAGGAATCGGCTTTGCCGGATTGAGGGCGCTGTGTAACCCAAAGCCCCTAGCTGCCTTTCGTGGCGTCCCTTGTCACCCTTCGTTGGTGAGCGCCGACAGTTGTCCCCACAATGTGGATCTCAACTTTCCTTACGGGCGGGGAAGAATCCCATCTATAATCTAATGACGCATCCGAGGACGATAAATCGACGACGGCGGGATAGGAGAATGCGAGAACCGCGGATAAGTGGGACGCCCTTGTCTCCAATGTCTGTAATCGTGCCTTTGCAATCAACACGACGCGCAGGCGCAACAACGAGTGTACACCGACCCGCGACTCTGACGCGTCGCGCCACCACTGCAGTGGCGCTGCCGTCGGGGCGGCGCGCGCGCAGACGTTCCACTTTACGCGAATCTCAAATCTGCGCACAAACACTGTCCACTCACACCTGGCGTGGGCAAGCGTAAACGTGTCTGTGAACGGCGTATTAAGCCTATAGACCTTTTTCGCAAGGGCGCCGCCATCTTGAACTGTCGTCACTTCCAGTATGGGCGAAAACATTGTTTTGCCGTCGCCACGCCAATAAAAGGCATGTAGGAGATGAACGTAACCGTCACACATTTTCGTTTTGCCTCTACTCTATTTTTTTACTAGTTGTAGGTTGAAAAGTTTTGATATTTTTTTGTCACCCATACCGGATATGCCTACTTGGCGGTCGGGGGCGAGAATAAGCAGAAAAGGTCCATACGGACAGCAAGTCGTCCGTTTCTTAGGCATTAGTTGCGGTGACGTCAGAGCGACACCGAGCTCTGATTGGCTTTTTGATTGAAAGGATAGTGGGTATACCCGAATGGTAGAGATACTTTGAGGCCTACCCACTATTTCTTTTGTTAGGGCGAAAGCAATAACTGTCCCATGGAGCGAAGCCGGCGTTGTCTGTAACCGTCTGTAGCAGCGAAACGGCAGTTAAATTCCTAATGGCCAAAAGCACAGCCACGCAGATGCTTCGTCCCGGAAGTCCCAGGGGCGCTCAAGGTCAAAGCTTACGCGCCTTAATAATAAAACACAAAGAAAAAGCAAAACAAAGCAGATGCATCGTCACGGAAGCCGTGGAGCCGGCGGGGTACGCCGCGCCTGCGCAGTGGGGGAGCTTGATGTCACCGCCGCAGCGCCGTGTGCGATAGGAAGACGCGGCGTGCTGCTTGTAGGAATGCTTTCGCATTGTTACACGTACGCAGTCTTCTTTATTTTCAATCAGCCAATAAGAGCATGGCGTTCTGGCATTATAGCATTCGCAAACCCCTGTGCAAAAAGCAGACGAATTTGCGCTCCGCATATACACGAAACGCACGCGTATACCTGTATAGAAGAAGCAATAGAGATAGGCATTGGTACAGACTTAAGGGAATTTGCGTGCGACCTCAAGCGTGAAGTTGTGTGTCAAAATAGATCAGGCTGCACCCGTGTGTTTTGTCCTCCAATTTATAGCGCAAGGCGCAGGGTGTTTTTACCGCACCAAATCTTTTAAATAAAGGGGTAAAGTTTTATGAAAGCGGTTTTCACTGCGTGTTTATATGGCTCGGCGGATATTAGATGGGAATATGACCATCACTATTATCAAAATAATTAACCAGAATCCGTGAATTAACTTTTTAATTACTGTAATTAGGATATATGTTTATATTACGAACTTTGAGGCAGTCATATGCCAAGACTGTTCCATTTTGTAGAATTCGCCGACCGGCTCTGAGCGTTCCCAAGGCCTTCGGTGAGCATGCTTTGTCTGGCGGTTTGGCCGTTTCGCGGTATGGCAGCGCGAAGTGGCTCCCATTCTGAACTGATCTTTACCCCGTGTTTGCTGTCGTCTGTGGCCAATGAAGTGTCATGCCGAATTAGTGTTTAATCACGCAGCAAATGCAATGAGAGCCGACTCTAGCTGCCCGCTACATACAGCCTATCCAGAACACGCTTTAGTGGCGCCCTCTCGCGCCGTCGACTCGGAGTACGGCAGCCGTGAGCGCTCGCTCAGCTCACTACCCCTCGTCTAGTTCACGGCCACTCAAGCAACCAAGGATGTCATGAAGGAGGTTATTTTTTTGCTTGTTTTTGTAGTTTTAATTTGCCTATAACATTTAAAATAAAGCGAAATTCGAGAAAAGAAAAGTGTCATTAAGTTCACTACGTTCAGTGCGCTCAGGTTTGGTGCAAATTAAAAATTAGTAAAAAAGTCATTGCAGGGCCCCTTTAAGGCCCGTTCACACTCTTGCGACCGAGTTCGACCAGAGAGAGACCAAACCGGTTTTTAAGCCTCTTGCGATCTCTTAGGACCAGCTCCGCTGCAGCCGAGATTGTCCTAAGAGATCGCAAAAGAGCTTAAAAACCGGTTTGTTTCTCTCGGTCGAACTCGGTCGCAAAGTGTGAACGAGCCTTGCCTTTCCCGGAGAAATGAAATCAAGCAAAAGGGGGCAATGGTGATGACGTTTTGCTCAATGTTGGCTACGCCCACACAGTAGCCTTGGCAGCGCTGTTGGTTGCGCCTCAATTCGCCCGCTCGAGACTGCCGATTTCGGCAACTTGGTGAGTTGCAAAGTTTGCCGGACCGTTTAAAGAATATTTAGACCGAACTACGCCGTAATATTTGACGTGTGGTCTCCCTAGGTGATACTGAAGAGGACTGCATTGTTTTTACGAAAACAAAAATGAAGCGGCGTTGCACTTTAGTTTCTTCGCTAAATTTAGCGAGAAATGCACGCGACGGATAAGACTTTGGGTTTGGGGTTCCGTTAAAACGCATTTCATGCTTTCATAACATTAAATGTTCCCTTCAGATGAGACGTCTTATCACAGTTTCTAATCATATTTTTTTGCGTTACTCTGTTTAAATGCCATCGCATTTAAAACAGAGCAGGACAGTACTGTTCGGCCATCACTTTAAACAACCTCGTTCAGTCTGCGAAATGTACAGAAAATAATATTCGCAAAACGAACAGCGTGAACAAGCCCGATTTGTGGTTGCAGCATATGCAGTCCAGGCTTCTTTTCGGAATACTTGCAAGAAATGGGCGCCTCTAGCCATGCTCCTTCACAAACCAGCGATTGAATTTGTTTTTGCTTTAAACGTCACCAACAATAATTCAAGTAGCTCATTTTTTTGGGGCCAAAATTTGGTTTTTGAATGTCAATTTAGTGCCGTGTTAGCCTAACGACGCTGATATATAACCTAAATTTACATCCTTTGGTAAGAGTGAGCATTTTTACCCTAAACTGACAAACATTGCCAGAATTAGGCTTCACTGTAAGAAAGCACTTTGGCCCTAACTAACGAAATGAAGCAAAATATTAACTATTATCAGACTTGTGCCAAGTTAGTCGATTCTCTAGCGTGTTGCCTGCTATGTCAATAAAACGACTTTTGTACAAAACTCCACTTTTATTAAAGCTAGGACGATCAGCATCAATCAAGACAGCGGCCCCACGATGCTTTTGACTAACCTCGAATCTCTGCAAAATTGCGAAGTCACGTTCTTTTTTTTTTTTTGTAACCATCATTGCACCACTAGTTTCTGGTCTGTGAAGACCACTTTATTTCTTCCTTTCCTTTCCTTACGTTGTAAAATATGTTTACAAACTAATATTCTCCCAAAGCTCCACTAAAAAGCAAACTATTCCTCGCCCCTCATACATTTCGATTTTGAATTTAAAGTCGACACACCTCATTGTTAAACGCCTGCATACATCGACTCCACCACACCAAGAACGGTATCTGATTGGAATCGCCTTCCGGAACCTCTGATAAACATACCATCAATTGAGCTATATAAAGAGGCATTGACTAACCACCTCTGTTAACACGTTGGATTAATTATTTTCTAACAGAATTGCTTACTTCGTTTAAATTCTTGTTGTGCTGATTTTTTTGTGTGTGTCATTTATATGTCTTTCTCCCTCTGTAATACCGTATCGCCTCTGAGGGTATTCAAATATATAAATAAATAAATAAAGATTTAAATAATTTTTTTCCTGTTTGTTTCAATAGATGAGCTTGAGATAAAGACATGCATAAGGGACATGAAGTCGAAGTTATCTGCTGGCGCAGACGGAATACCGAGCTGTATTTTAAAAGGATGTGCTTCATATCTTTTGTTGCTTCATATCTTTAACCTGTCGCTACAATCGGGCAGATTCCCGTCTATATGGAAGAACTCAGTGACAGTTCCGATATTTAAATCACGCGATAACACAATTTTCAGCAACTATCGTCCTGTCTCTTTATCATCCAGTTTCTCTAAAGTTTTTGAGATGACGCTGCATAATCGCCTTTACAAATACTTCCGTCAAAAAATTTGTCCTGAGCAACACGGATTCTCAAGGGAAAGTCGGTGGAAACAAATTTGTGCACATTCTTAGATTATGCTGTGCCATTTGGTCATGGCCATCAACAAGTAGACGTCATCTACTTTGACATGTCGAAGGCGTTCGACAGGGTAAATCATGATCGGCTCCTGCGTAAACTAGATGACTACGGCCTATGTTCAACGTATTGTAGTTGGTTTAGGAGCTACCTTAACGATCGTACAAACTGTGTTCGTGTATCGGGATTTATGTCCAAAACCTTTATTTCGTCGTCAGGGTGTCTCAGGCGAGCGACTTGGGTCCACTTTTATTTTTAATCTTTGTAAATGACATTGCATTTTCGGTAAAATATTCTAAAGTGCTTTATTTGCCGAAGATATAAAGTTGTTTCGTCATGTTAGTTCGCATTCTGATTCCTGAATGCACACTTCTTCAAAGCGATGTGGATAACATAGCTAGGTGGTGCTTTAATAATGATCTCCTGCTTAATCAACGTAAAACACAGGCTATAGGTATCTGTAGAAGGCGAAGGCCCCTTGCGTTCAGTTATATCTTAGATGGCGTCGTCCTCAAACGAGTGGGTGTTGCTCGTGATCTTTAATTTTTTACAGATAAGGCGTTGAATTTTAATCATCACGTGTCGGTCACATGCAACGCATCACTCAACATTGGGAGCAATTTCACGTTTCACAAGACAATTTTCTTCCTATGCATGTATCGTTCGTTTATTCTGTTGTCTAATTCGCTCAAAACACGAATTTGCATCTATAGTGTGGAATCGTATAAAAAATACAGCATCTTGCTCTATCGAGCATGTACAGAAGCGTATTTATTCGCATCGTTTTCGGTCGTTTTTTTAGACGTAAGTTTTATTATAATCACGATCAGCTGCTCAAAAGACTTGGTCTATGTACTCTGTTTGACAGACGGCGTTGTCGGGATATCTTGTTTTTACACGAACTTGTCAATGGGCTTGTCGACTGTCCTGTCTTGTTAAGCGCTGTATGTTTTCACGCTCCCACCACGTTCGTGCCGTAATCGCAACTTTTTCTACCCATCCATGTTTTTTCACACGTCTCCCCTAATACGAATAACAGCATGATTTTAATAAGTTTGGATTGTTCGCTCTAGAAATATTCAGTGACAAGTAAACTTTTGGCGTAATCTAGAGAATATATTGTGTGCATGATCCCAGTGGTTTGCAATTTTGAGCGTTTCTTGCTCTTTTGGGGTTGCTGTATTTGTATTTTCAGTGCCTCTTCTTCTTTTATATTATCTTGCTTGTCAGATGTCGCTATGTGTTCTACGTTTGTTTTGCGAGTGCTTTCTCGGGATAGCTATGTTTTTTTCAGTGCTTATACTTTCATTTCGTCGGTATTTGCTGTGTACCACACAAAGGCCCTGCGCTGTTTGTGGACACATAAAATAAAGACTATTATTATACTTATTAAGAAGTAGTCGCACAGCGCCGGACGTGGTTATGATTCGCCAGGATGCCATGACTATTATACTGCCCAATAACAATAAGTGCGAGTGACTCTGCAATTTTTTAATGCAGATACGCTTACAAGAAAGTAAACAAAACCTGACCTGTTGCGTTCATCTAAAAAAAGAAAAAAAAAGTGCACTGCAGCTGAAATCATTCTTTCCGCTCCTAAAGTTCCGAAGTGAACAAAAAGTAACAAATCGAACAACCCGTTTCCATCGCTTCCGCACCGGCACAAAAGCACTTTTTTTTGTTATTGTTTTTTTAGTCTAAAGCTGTTTAGGATATTTATGTAGTTTTGTCTTTCTTTTTTCCTTGCTTTGCTTTCGTCGCTTCGTTCGAGCCTGCGGTTTTACCCCATGGCGCCGACCTCGCGTTCTGCTTTTCACCTCGCTGTCGCTTAAAATATACGTGAACCACTTTCCCAAAGCTTCGTCCTTCGGAACTTAAGTTGACGACGTTGAGAAGAAGCTGAGCGCGCAGCGAGGTCCTGGCCCCAAGGGCGTTTTTTTGCTCCAAGGAAGCCCAGGGTGGCATAAACAAACTCGTGCCAGCCATGTATAAGAAGTATAAAAGGTACAGTGATCATGCATAAAAAATAAACAGTCTAGCTGGCGTATATTTGTCCCATTTCTATATATGTTCCTTAGTTTTAGATATTTATCGTTGTAAAGTGTACCTGAGCCAGTGTGACACTAAATGACGACTTTGATACGCACATTTTTTTGCATCTGACTGAAGGTATTTAAAGCTAACGGTGCTCCTTCGAGGCGTGTTTTCGTAGATGACCAAGGCAGGGAACTTCATAACTCCGTACTTCGTACTTCGCGCATCGTTCCAGCCATGTATAAAACACATAAGAGATAGCTAAAACAACTACACAATCTAGCTGGTGACTTCTGTGTGTTTGTGCCCTTTTCTATGTGTTCGTTAGTTTCCAATTTTCGGCGTTTCAAAAGGGACACAAGTCCCAGTGTAACTGAAATGGCGACTTTGAAGCCGCGTTAGAGATCGCGATGCAGGTATATATAAATTATGTTGCGCCTGACTGGATACTTTTTAGGCCACACGGCTTTCCTTCGTGGGCATGTTTTTGCAGAACACCGAAGCACAATTTTTTTATAGATAAATTATTTTAAATTTGTTTTAAAACTGATTTTTTTTTCTCTCGTACAATTAGAATTTAGAATAACGCGGCCCGGTGATGTAGGCTAACTACGATTTCGAAAATGTTTGTCCACCATTATTATTCATCATGTCTTTTTTGTTTTGTTTTTTTCGTTTGTCATTTGTTATACGTATACTTGTATATTGTCTGGATTTCTTTATCTTTTGCATAATTCCCCCCCCCCCCCATTTTTACTGCAATAGTGTCAGAGGGGCGGCAGTACTTGAAAATAAAATAATAAAATAAGTAATACATTCAGCGAACCAAAGCGAGGAAAATATATTTCACATTCAAGAACACACGAAACGCGTGTTTTCGCGCCTCTTTATGTTACCCGAAGATGCGAACATTTTTACGACAAAATCACGGCTCAAATGCAGCTTAACAGCCTACCCGCTTCTAACTCCTCCTTTGCTACTGTGAGGTGGAATTACCTGCCGAGAGACGTCACCAAAATCAGACACATCGCCTCGCTCCGGAGATTACTGACGAACTGGCCTACTAACACGCACTCCCGTATGCGATGAATTATGACGGCTTTTCAATACTTCCAACGAATAAATGAAGTGGCGGAGCACTGCATCTCTACACGGATGGTGAAAAAGTTATCGAAACTAAAATAGAAGAACATAAACGAAGCGATACACGCACGGACGACTAAGATATCCGGACATCTATCCTTTTCCACGTTTTTACCTTCACGTGTCAGGTTCTAGACGTTGTAAATCAAAACTCACTCGTCCCATAACAATTAAAGTTTAAACGGAAACGCACGATTTCACGTACTCCATGTCAGGTGCATTTTCGATTACTTCCCGCTGGACCAGCGCTGGGGAGCTGCAAAGATCTCAAGTCATTGCAATATCGTCTTCAAAACTTCATTGCGGTGATTGTGATAGTTAGTTGATTTGCCTCTGAAATTGGTTCAACACTTTAGTAGACACGTATGAGCTAGTCACCAAAATTACAAAGCGCAATTTCTTTTTTTTTTTTTTTCTTTTGCGAATGTAATAACTTTTAAAGTTGGTCTGAGAGGTTCTATTGGCCACACTGAAAGGAAACAAGAAGTATGATCTTGCGAAATTAATGCTGGGATGCTCACGCTAGCAATAACGAAAACAAACGCGCAAAATACTGTTTTTTCAAGTTTTTTTAGCCTATTTGCTTGAACGGTTTCTTCATTTCAGGCAGGTGCTATGGGCAAAGTTCAGTTCTCCGAATCGTGCTCTGCGAAGCGTCACGTGTTCAAGGATACATATTACACACCCTGCCGACAGTGAATCTTTTATGAACCTGATCAATGCAATGTGAATTTCTTTGTTAGTATTTTTGGCGTTATTGAAATTTTGAAATTTTATTATTGTGTGTCGTTTTGAATTGTTTATTTATATTGTTGGTTGCTGGCTTGTGCTGTTTTGTGCGAGTTTCCAACAAATAAATCGGATCTGTACCCCACACCTCTGCTGTAATGATCCGGCGCTTAAGAGTGCAAATATATAAATAAATAATCACTCTGAACAAGTGTATCGTTGCCGAAGTTTATGGAGGCGGTTTATTTTAAGCAGCTGTCCTATACAAACAGTGAAACACAAAGCAACGACAAACTAACGTAAAAGTAACATCCGTTAGTCATGGCAAGTAACGACACCAGTATTTCGTTACATTTGCCAATTGATAACAGAGCTCTGTAACGCATTAGCTTTTTTCGAAGCTCACGAGTAACACTCTTTCGTTACTTATGTTTGGTAACGGGCACAACGCTGATTCGAAAGCACCACGTGTTGAGACGTTAAGGATGGTTGACACAGCCCCGGTTTCTTACGTTACGTTACAAAAGCTTACGTACAAGTCACCGGGACATGTGTGCCTCATATTAAGCGTGGCTACAAGTTCAAGAGCCTTGCACGTTACATTCGAGACAGGAATGCTTCAGTGGTGGTTCGGTGATTTAGCCAGTGCAGCGGTACTGCACTGGCTAAATCTCTCTTCTACAGCAGTGACACCCGGCGCTCATTAGGGCTAATTCACTTCTCTCTGACTAAAAAAAACTCAGTAAAATTATTATTAAATATCAGCATGTTCAAACAGGGTAACGAGCATCAACAATAACGTGCAGCATGTTTGACCCGGGAGTGTAGAAAAGAAACAACTGCAAAGACAGGTACGAAGAAAAAGAACGTTGCCAGCGGGCAATTCCTTGAATATAGTGCATCTGACTTTCATTTGAAACACTCCCATAAACGTCGGTTGTTGCCCACCGAAGTAACGCGACCTTGGCCATGAATTTCCGCCGTGAGATCCCAACGTCGTGAGTTCCGATCGTCGCCGTCGTTCCTCGCAAATCCGCCGTCCGTCATAATAGCTCAAATGGGGCTGCCGCGAAAATCGTCGCCCCGCGCGTAGCGACGGTTCAAAAGAAAAGCCTAGGCGGCTTAGCTAGACAAACGACCGGACCTTTATGGGGCCGATTTCCGACATCCCGCCCACTGCGGTTACATTTTCAAGAAAAAGAGCGAAAACAAGAAGGAAGACGGCTCGTAAACATCGTTAGCCAACTTCATCGCGGGACCCGGGGCATCCTGCCGTACGGTTGGCCATGCCCAATGCCAGCTTTGCTTTGAAGAATGAACCTTGTCCTCTCGAGTTTTCCTCTGTCGTCCGATGGTAAAAGTGAGCGCTGTGTAACTGCTGTGGCGGGTGGGTGTCCCTGTCGGCCACTCCAACACCACGCCAGCATCTGTTTAGCGCAAGGCACGATCGCAAAACAAGTTAATAAACTCGCTGCTACTAATAAATGTTGAAAAAAAAATATTTTTTTTAGCGTCTGCAGTTGAGACAAGAATTTGTAAATGTCTTTTGACTGTTCTCGACCCCAAAGTTTATCCCCAGTTAAAACTTTAAGCTGCTACAACTATCACATCGTTCCGAAAAAAGAAGAAAAAAAAGACTTGAAATGCAAAATGAGTGTATTGTTTTTTTTGAAGCATGGATAGCCTTATAATAGTTAAGTTGGTTGCCACTTTTAGCCAATGCAGTGCACTTCGTAGAGTTAGCCTTGCAACCACTATCTCGGTAGAGAATGCCTATAGATGACCGGAGACAGCTTTTTGCGCATAATGATGTATATACTCTTATTGTTTTCCAGATGGGAGACTTATGGAGTGCACAAGTCCTTCCGTGCACGAAACAAAACAAGTGTAATGCTTTTGTGCAGCCTAGTCTAGTACCTGCTGTCCAGTTAATTGTCCTTTTTACAAAAACTAAAAAAGTGGGTTTTATTTTGTTGTTTTTATGTGTGTATGTGTGTACGCGTCAGGAACCCATATTATTTACGTTTACGTGTCGCGGGAAGCGCGTCCCTGTCTTCTCCGCTACCGCATTCCTCGATCTGACGCCGGAGCGAAGGATTCATACCTCGATATTCGAAAACGTATATCATGCGTTCCGTGTCATTCATATTAAAAATAGCGCAAAAACGACGGGACAAAATGACGAGGAAGCACACAAGACAAGCGCTAACATGGCAACTAAAGTTTATTGAATGCTTCCAACTTTGCTATCGCCGTGAACGCGCGTAATCTCATCTCAACAAAACACCGCCAAATCAGTAGATACAGCCCGCCCACCGCCTGTTCAAAAAGCAGCAAAACAGCTACATCACCCGCCGCACAACCCTAATGAGGAAGGAAAAAGCGCCGTGTTAATATTTACAAGCTATAGAGAGTAGCATGAAGCTGTACTCTTTCGGTTGCACATACAGCGATGCGACGCTGATGCAAACGTCTTTGTCGCGAGCATGTATATTTGCCGCCTCCAGCAACTCTCTTTCTAACCTTCCTTTGTTGCGTCCCTCCACCTGCGCACCGTCCAGCATGGGGGAACAACCACAAGTTTTACAATGCCCCGGCAAGGGACGCAACAAAAGGAAGGTTAGAAAGAGAGTTGCTGGAGGCGGCAAATATACATGCTTGCGACAAAGACCTTTGCATCAGCGTCGCATCGCTGTATGTGCAACCGAAAGAGTACAGCTTCATTAACACTATCTAGCTTGTCGAGGCGCTTTTTTCCTTCTCTTCGTTCGGGTTGTGCGGCGGGGTGATGTAGCAATTTTGATCACTTCTTGAACAGGCGGTGGGCTGGCTAGGTGTCTACTGATTTGACGGTACGCCGTGTTTTTGTTGAGACGAGATTACGCACGTGCATGGCGATAGCAAAGTTGGAAGCATTCAGTAAACTTTAGTTGCCAGTTAGCGCTTGTCCTGTCTGCTTCTTCGTCTTTTTGTCCCGTCGTCGTTTTTGCGCTATTTTTAATGGGAATGTCAATTACCAACTTGCCCAGCAGACCAAGCTTTTACAATACGTTCCGTGTCCCTGTGCTCTTGTTCTCATGTGTTACGATCGATCCGCAGGGACGGCTCGAGGCTCGGATTAAAATCGTGTCCTCGCGGTGCTGGAAACGGCGGACTCCGCGCGTTTCGTGTACCTGTGCGCCCACGATGCTTGTGTGTTCGACGACGGTCAGGAAACTACGGAACGACACGTACCATGTCAGTGCTTGATATAATTGACTCCGCACGAGAAGTAATTTTTGCTCCTGATTTTTATCAGATTGCTCTCCTATCGCAGGAGGAGGATCAAGCTGAGCCTACAGAGAATGAGATTATAGCGACTATTTTCGCCAGCTTATGTTAGACAAGAAAGGGGGGGAGGTTTTTGTTTTTAGTTTTTGCTTCTAGTGTAAAAAGAATTGAGTGCCGACTGTGACTTTGAACGCTTGTCTAGCGCGATACTCAGGTAAGCCTATAGAGTGATTAGAAACGACTGTTTGCTGCCCGTTGGCTGCTTTATACATGATGCGCATATATACGGGTCTCGTCACGTACTGCGGGGTCACTGTCTTGTCGCACGTTTCCAGCAGGGCACGACTGTCGGTCTTTTCTTTGTCTCCTAACGCTGTTGCTTTATTCTAGTTTCAAATTTTGTTAAGCTTTTTAACTAATTATAATAGGGGCAGAGTATCCTGCAGAAAGGAGTCTAAAGACCTGCGCGTCGAAGGTCCCTGCATGTCCATTTCTAGGACACCGTGACCATCACCTGTAGTATAAAGGCTTCTAAAGATTATTCAAAGCGCATCGGTGTTTCTTCCTTACAACCCCTTACAAAAATAGGTATGACGTCCTATGTCCATACTTTTGCCGTTCTATTACCCTTTGTCCATCCTACAGTTCTTGGACCTTTATGTACCACTGGTTTGCCATGAACGACCATAACAACGCTATAGGGATCTCCGCGAAATAAAAGTTTTTGGGCATCCTATTGCCTCTGCGGTGTTGGCTATATATTGGCAGATTAATAAAGTAGATGCCGGGCATATGTTTTATTTAGTGCAAGAGAGGTGTCCGAGCTAAAAGAGTTGCTCGGGATTAAGCTGCCGGGCATCAATACATTTCATTGATGTCTGGAAGCAGGTCCAACCTCAGGGCATATTCGTTGTGGAGATGAAGTGTTCAGTATGTACCGGAATAATTATTTTTACTTTCAGTGGGGTAGGTGTGTATGCGAATCCCTGACCCGGGCCGACGTAGATATATTCCCTACAGACTGAGTGGCTTCTCGATCGGACCCGTAGGACTCCGCGGACACCTGAACAGGACCGACTTCACGAAGGCAACAGCAGTCATGGTCCGCCTCCAGATGCCTTATGTTATCCCCTGCCAGCTCTCATAGAACGTCGTAGGAGTGTCCATACATATTTTTGTAAGGGACATTATATTATTTCGATTTCAATCAATAACGAGACTAAACTCGGACGAAATTTAGCAGTCACTGATGCGCCTCAAAAAATTGGTCTGACACATCTGGAACTAGTACCAAAATCACAAGTCACAATATACTTATCTTATTCGAAAAGTTGCTAAATTTTTTAAGAATCAGGTATGAAAGGGTTGAGAAGCCTCTACTGGCAACACTGAAAAATATGGGTAGAAACCAACGTTACTATACTGCTCTGCTTCAGCTGTCCAGACGCAGCGGATGCTAGCAAGCACGAAAGCGTGTCGTTCCCGAACAAAGTGTTTGCAGTGTCCACGATGCGCGTGCTTGGCAGGGATGCTGGAAGCCCGGAGCCGGGCGCTTTGTAGCATCGGTCATGCGTCTGGACCTTCCCGCTGAAACGAAGTATAGAGCTCCTCAGTTGGGAAACTTCCACTGTTGCAAACCTGCACGCTGGCGTCCACCGAGCACCGAGCTGTGAATACGACAACAGCGCCAACTTCCAGTATCATTTGTCTTCAGCGGGACCATGAACATTACCTTACTCTTTGCCAGATAACTTTACATTAAACCTTCAACGTTCACTGAATGCCGAACAGGCATCCGTTTTCGTCTCTGGTCTCATTAACTTCTACACAAAAAAAATAATGAAATATCGACTTTTCTTTCTCTTCCACTGACCGCAAAAAACAAGTTGCGCGCAATTTTGACGGTCGCGACGTACGCTGGGGACAGGAACCGGGAAGTCTCTCTGGCGGCTAGTGGGATATCAGGAGCGTCAGCGGCGGCGAGTTGGGGTGCTGCAGCCGGCAGGTCTTAACTGCGCTGATGTCACCGACGTATGCCGGAATCGGCGCCCCTCATCGCCGCGATTGCCGTGGACACATCGCGGCTGAGCGAAATTAATGAGATATGCTGTCGCTACAGCGACAGCGTGGGACCAGTGTCCCATACGCCGGTGCTGCCTGTATCGCAGTGTATGAGTCTTCCGGTGCAAGACTCCAGTGAAGTCAACTCCAGACTGTCAACTGCTGGGCTGCTGGTGCTAGGCGGCCCGTGCCAGTCGTTTGCAAAGCGACGCAGATAGAAACAAACTGCCGCGGCGTTTTTCGCCCGGGATGCCGCAGGAGCGAGACTGACGCTAAAAAAGATACGTTTGTTACTATCGACGCAAGCCAGCAAGAGCCACGCAAATGCCTGTTCACACCTCGGAGCGTGTCGCGCGTCGGTGGTAGCTGCTGGTATTCGCGCTGCTGGTGAGCGCTTCAGGACCGATCGTTTGCGATTGCAACTCCGATACTCGACGTGGCACTCGGCAAAGGAAGGTTGGACCGGCATTGCACGGGTTCACGAACTGTTTAATGCTATAGCTCGACAGTGACATGCAGTCGTGTCAGAATAAAATGGCATACTAATAACAAAGTGTACATACCGTGTTACGAAGGTAATCCATACGGCGTTTATTCGAGCCTTATATCACACAAAACAAGATAGAATCGACGAGTCCCTTTTCGACGACAGTGTCTGTCAACGTCAGCCCGGAAAACAAGGGAAGAGATTGACCTCACCTGTTATTCCAGTTAAACAGGTCAGCGATCAAACTATAATACGGGAAGAGTCCACAAGGGTCGCGCGGGGTATTATTCCATTCAGCACGCGGCTGGCCGCGGTCATCGTCTTGGTCAAGTACCGTCGAAGCAACGCTGCGGAATGCTACAGGCCTATTCGCCGTGCTGCTGCTCTGTTTGTTCCTGCGTTTATGGGATCCGCGCTCTTGTTCGTCATACTTGCCAATTTTTTTCTCTGCTGTGCTTTGAAGTCGGGACCAGTCGGGACGCGCGAGAAGAACACGTAAAAATAAACGTTCGTTGGTCATGTGGAATTAACTGGAGACTGGGGTAGAGAAGAAACATCATTTGTTCGTTGGTCATCGTGATCGCGGTGACCAAGCGACGCTGTCGGCCATGTTGATTTGATCGTAAAGGACAGCCGGGACAGTCTGGAGCTGGCGGAGCTGGCTCTCGCCTGTTTACCACACGGATAGATGGCGGCTGGCTCGCATTATCAAATTTGGCAATTTTCGCCACACATTCTAATTGCGCTACAGTCAGAGATCTGGAATATTGTTTAACAAACCAGGGAAACATTTGCCGACTATTTATTGTTTATGATCGCAGTTGGTAGAGGTAGGCGTTTACCCAATAGGCGACGTGAATTCGGCTGACGTGCTGCAGTTCATGGATGGCTAGCAGAACAGGTGAGAGCTGGAAAAAAAGAAGGCGCAAAAGAGTCCAGTTTTCTTTTAAAGTTCTATAGCAAAGAATTTTGTTTGCTCCCTATTTTTGTGTTTTTAGGCTTCTTTTCACAATCTTTATGATGCCCGGTGGATGAAATCGATTTTCAGAATCATTTCATGGTCCCTTTAACTGTGGTCGCCTTGAGCTTTTAGGAAAGCAATGTTTTTGCAAAAACTAACGGAAAAACTTTGTAGTAACGTTTATTGAGTCAGGTAGAGCGAAGTGAGCGTGTTGTTTTCTAAAAATCTTTAGTTCGCAAGTTTTACATTATAATTAATATTGCTTTATACAACTGTGTCAGCGGGGATTTATGGCGCGTCCTGAGTTAGGTGCATATTAACCACGGTAGTAATCCGCGGCGCGTCCGCTTTGGAGCAGGGGCGGAACCTCGACGCCCCTTCCACAGTATTCGTTCTGTCCCAAAATGGCCCGTTATACAACGCAAAAATGGAAGTCAGTGCAAGGAATCTGACCGCCGCTGTGGGAGAAAGCGCGGCGTTGGGATCAAGCATAGCCTGGCCTCCGTGATGATCAGTGCCACTTTTTCAGAGCAGTCTTCTATGCGTAGCTTCCCAACTGAGTGGTTCTAGTAACGTTGGTAGAAACTGAAGGAGAGTGCGACAAGAGAGCGCGGGGACGTGCAGAACACCGAACTATGTTTTCTTTTTATCCTCTTTTATATTTTTCTCGCTAAATAAAAACGCTTTCTTGAAGTAATAACGATGGTTTGCTGAGTGATGCATGACCGAACTCTGGTTGGAATGATGAGTGGGTAGATGCAAAAACTAGCTGCCTTTGTGTCTACACACTCTTCGAACGGCAGACGCCGGAATCCAGCATTCGGCGCTCGAACAGCATGTTTGAACCCGTTAGAACGCCGAATACTGGATGCCGTCGTCCGCCGTTCGAAGAGTGAGATATATATAGACACAAAGGCAGCTAGTTTTGCTTCCATCCCACTCATCATTCCAACCAGAGTTCGGTGCTCTAACATCCACGTGCGCTCTCGTGTCCCCCTCTCCCTCACTGCCTACTCGCATAGCGTTGTGTATTTTGAATTTAGAAGTAATTAATAGTGTGCTTGAAAGAATAAAGCCTGGGCATTCCGAAAACGTGCTTAGTTAGTTCGCTTTTCCGGACACCGAATGTTGACCGAACAGAAACGCGGTCTTGCAGTACGGGATACGTTGCCAATCTTGTGCCGGTGTAATGAGTTTTTCGCGTTAATTACCGTACTAGTTGGGACAAACAACCTATAGCGTAGGAACACGCTCTTTACAAGCACGATCGAGTTTTCGCACATCCATAGATGTGGGTATCTGTGTGTTCTCCGCTTGGTGGTGTGGGAACGACACGTGCGTGGTTGCAAATGAGTTGTGCTCTCATTTCGATGTTTACAAAGAAACCGAAACGCCCCAAGCGGCACGCCACCTGCGCCGCGCATGCGCGATGGGGTGCGGACAAGAAGCGCCACGTCCCGCGTCAACAAACCGTTGGAATGTTATGTTATCGGCGTCGGTGTGAGTGCGCGTGCTGTTTTTCGCGTTGAAATTGTTGATGGTATACGTCTTCCAATGTCTCTACTTTAGCGGCCTGGGCGAAATTAACGAGGCTCGTTACAACGCAAAAGCTTC